>JARHVA010004509.1:697500-825000 GCA_037957365.1 Torreya grandis
TGCTGACATCAGCAATCTACTTACTCAAAAATCTCTTCCAAGATGACTAGGATAACCTATACCTTCAAAAGACTACTCAAATGGATTATTTTCACTTACACAAGTACAAAAAAACTTATTAAACCCAATAGGACCCATAAAAAATGGTCAACACATCATCAACATCCATCATCTTACCTAACCAAGCAAACACTGTAAGATCCATGCATGATCTCTAAGGCACACTTTATCATTGACCTACTAGCTTACTTGAAACCTAATGAACACTATTGGACACCTTGGAGACATCATTGATAACACTTAAAAAATATCCCCATTTTTCATTGATGTCAACACTTGTAAACACCAACACAAAGTTATGCACATACTCTTTCTCCCTCTATAAACACTTTCTCCCCTTTGAAACAATGACAAAGTGGGCATACCTACTGATCTTGAGAACCTATAAATGTTTTATAATATGAAAATAAGAAGTTACCTCATATTAGAGATGATATATACTCCCCCCATCACTTTTCATACCATTAATTACCATGACTACCTCAAACCTTCTCATTGACAACACTTTTCTTTGACCATGCACTGCTCTGTGAAGAAGAAACACAAAATATCAAGAAAATAGGAGTGATCACACCTCAATAACATTTAATATAACTCTCCCTAAGTCATCTAATCTTATTCACTCCTTAAGAACCTTCAGACCATCTCGAACCATGATGAAACTTCATAGTTATCTTTAAATTCTCTCTCACAAGGCACCCATAGAATGAAGAATGGACATTCAAGATATTTATCAAACACATATGATACAAAAATCCAATTGAGAAATATATTTAAAAAAACCATAACTTTTTATTTTGAATAAACTAATAAAAAACTACTCTTCTTCACACTATCCTTTCTTAGAGGCCTTGTATCCCCATAACTTCTTGTGTATGCTCTTTCATGACTTGAAACTCCATATATAGAGCACACTCATATGCCTCCTCATGCATGCCAAGATTCATCATCAAAATATTCCTTTACACCATATCTCCTTCACAAAATAACCTACTAATTAACCCTCCATTTTCATAAATACTCAACCATATAATAAACTATACACTTTTGTATGACTGTAAAGTACTTTTTGAGCACCCATTTGGCTATTTCAACTTACCCACATGGGCTAAAACATTAGGGAATAAATTAGAGACATGATAAACTTACCATCTTATGGTTAATTCCAATTCTTAAAACTTTTCTCACACATGGAAGTCATCAAATCACACTATTGGACAAAATTTTAAGGTTTGACTCCTTAGGGAACCCATATATCCATGAACATAGTTTTTGTCCTGCTAACCTTTAAGTAAAGACTATCAGACCTGAGAGCCATAAAAATACTTCAACTTTCCCTCAATATGCCTTCAAAACCTAAAACTACCTAGAACAATCATATATGATATTAATACACCCTTGTATGACATAAATTCACCTTTAACACTCAAATCTTGATTTGAAACTTTGAACCAGTCATACTATGTTTACAGATCCTATGTATACACCTATCACTATGACAAAACACATTCAAAAGGTCATGAAATCATTTTTACATTTCAAATTCACCTTATACACACTTTCCAATCAACCTCAACTAATCGCAACCCTAATTTATCCTCATAGACTTTAAATACACCAATTTTGCATGATGGGTTCTCATTAGGCAATGAACACTAAATAGATTGGTCAATTTAAACAAATGCTCATGAATTGTTATTTTGACCAACTTATCACATAAAAAACCATGGAATACACTTGGAAAAGTCTTATCCACACTCCAGAATAATCTTACCTTCATTCTTCATGATTTGACCATCTAGATGAAGCTTCAAAGATTGACAAGAACTTATCTTTAGGACCAATGTCCCTGAGCAAGTTTCTTGAAGCTTTTCAACAAAAACCTATGGAGAAAGCACACGAGCTTTTTTTTCCCCCTTAAACAATTAAACTTTATTGATTCATATAAGGCTTGGAAACAAAGATCATCAAATCTTTACCATAATGGCATTGGTCTTAAAGACTAATCAATAACTCCTAAAACCTTTGTTCTAATTATAGCATCTCTTACTTCACCTAGAGAACACACAATTGCTTCTACATATTAAATATGTCTCCTAAGAATCATATTTAGAGACACTCACTTGTCATAGAGAGACTAAAATCCAAAAACTCAAGAAACTCCATTATCTCCATACTCTCATTTGACTTGCAGTCCTACCTCATCATCCATTTAAACTTTGATGGATCTTTATCTTCATCCATTCCTTTTAACTCAGAATCCTACTTGATATTTTTATCCACTTGGGTAGATATGGATTTTTATTTGACACTTGAACTTTTACCAGGTTTTGTTATGACAAACAATCCATTTTGAACCTATTTTTCATTAACCTCCTTGGTTCTCCATACCTTATTTTGATCTCAATCGTGCACTCTTAGATCTCTACCTTCCTTATCTTGATTGGAAGACCTTATCATCTTACTAGAATAATGTCTTGTAATGTGTCCTACCTTTTGACACTTAAAAAAATCCTTTGACTGATGTGGATTTTGAGATCTATGATTTCTCTATGGATACTAGCTTTGAAGAAGTCTTTTACAGTCACTAGCCCTATGCCCAAATTGATTACAAGAGTAATAGAAACTAGTGAAGGAGTTATCATACCTTATTCCATTGGGTTGATTGATTTGATTTTAAATTTTTTAGATCTTTAAATTGTCCTTCTTATTCATAGTGACATTCTTTTTTAATTTACTAGAACTCTCCTTAACATGATTAGTCTTCTGATCTATCATCACTATTTTCTCAATCTTCTTATCCTTTTGAACATCTTCATGGAACCCTAGGCTTCAATTATCATTTGATACATTTTGAATACTCAATAGGTTATCAAGATCAACTATACATTTCTCAAATTTCTAGTATGTTTCAAGCCTGCTCATAGGTTGATCTAGTTTCACTTTCATAGACTCCATCTCTGATTTATACTTGACATATTCTTCATCGTCACCCTTTACCTCTTTAGCAAGGGTAAAAACCTAAGTTTCAAGATGTTGAGTGATCTCATCATGATCTTTGACTTCATTTCTCATTCTTTCTTCAAAGAATCCAATTCACTCCTCATAGGTCTTGATCAAAGATGTTTGTGTTAGCCAATTTCTACACCCTCAAAAATTGTCTAAGTATAGTCTTTTTATCCATATGTCCCCTTCCCAATGAAACCTTCCTCAAATTATTTCTCAAAGAAACTCTTCAAATCTTTTCTGCTTCCTTACTTCTTTCAAAGTGCCCTTCAAAATTTTCCAAAGGGACACTTCTCTTCTTTAGGGTGCCCTTTATAAAAGTTTGAAGGGTCACTTTCCTTCATGTTTTCCCTTAAAAATTGTTTTGAAGGCTTATTTCTCTTTCAAAAGTGCCCTTCATAAAAATTTGAAGGGACACTTTCCCTTTCCAAAGTGCCCTTCAAACGTTTTCAATGGGCCACTTTTCCCAAAGTGCCCTTTAAACTTTTCTAAAGGGCCTTTTCTCTTTTCCAATGTGCACTTCAAAAAAATTTGAAGGGATACTTTGCTTTTCCAAAGTGCCCTTCAAACTTTTTTGAAGGGTCACTTTTCCCAAAGTGCCCTTTTGACTTTTCCAAAGGGCATTTTCTCTCCTCCAAGTGCCCTTCAAACTTTTAAGAAGGGTCACTTCATCCTCCAAGTGCCCTTTAGAATTTTTCAAAGGGTCACTTCATCCTCCAACACTTCATCCTCCAAGTGCCCTTTGGACTTTTTTGAAGGGTCACTTCCTCCCAAAGTTCCCTTCAAAAAAAATTTGAAGGGACAAATCCAAGCTAAGTGCCCTTCAACAAAATTATGAAGGGCCACTTTCTCTCTCCAAGTGCCCTTTGAAATTTTTCCAAAGGTCACTTTCTTTAGCCAATTACACTTCAAAAAAATATAAAGGTTCACTTTCCAAAAGCCAAGACAAGCAAGAATTTTGAAGGAGTTCCTTTAGACAAATTGTCTGAAGGAGTTCCTTTAGAAAAAGCCTGAAGGAATAGAAAAACCCAAAGGAATTATGGAATTGTCCTGTGATGTATCAGGGGATGTCAAATTCAAAACAAAAAAAAAATCATTGGGATTCAAAGGGAATGATGGGCTGAGGGATGTCAAAATTAGGGGTGAGTAACTAGTCATTGAGAGTAATCAAGATGGAAAAGTTTGAAGTCTTCTTGCTAGAAATGTTTGAAGTAAAGGAGGCTGAAGAACTTGATTAACTCTTACTAGTGTAAATCAAGATTTTCCAAGTGCTATACTTATGAACTTTATAAGTAGATAAATGCCAAGAGTCTAAATTTTTTGGACTTAGAGAACCCAAAGTCATCAAGTAGGTGAGTTCTAAAGGCCTAAATTAAAGTGGTTCAAAAAACCTGAATGGGTCACCAAAGAGCAAATCAAGATTTTCAAAGTACTTCTCTTATAAACCTAATAAGTAAAGTGGTCTAGAAAACCTGAATGGGTCTACCAAATTCCAATTGGGTTTAATCAAAGGCTTTGCTTATAAAATTTATAAATAAATTAGCTCAAAAATATTGAATAGGTTTATAATATAAAATCATATTAACAGAGCTACTTAGCTTATAAGCTTGATCCAATGGTTGATCGACAGTGCATAGGAGTCATGATCAGATGAATGCGTAGCTACCACATGGCATAAGTTGGAGTAGGTTGTATTATTAAAGAGTAGATGAAGTATGTATCTATATAGGAGCATATTGATAGTGTAAATCAATGATCCACATCAATTTTTATAGCCAATCAAAAGGGTGAGATGTTGAAGGAGATACACATAAGTTTTGGTGGTTTTCATCTCCAAGACCAAATAAAATGAAAGCAACTCTCCTCCATGCCATGGCACCTCTAGAAAATCTAAGAAGAAGATGTTAGGTGTCAAGAGAAATTTCATATAGGTGGATCTTTTTCCAACAACCATTTTGATGCCATTTCTCAAATATCTCATTCTTTTGAGCAACTGTTGGAGAAGCATGTTCAAGGAGGCAAGCCAAGGGTGTTCAAAAGGGTGGCATAGATCAATTAGGGTATTGTAATTAGTATCTTTAGTAAAATTAGTTACAGTCAAAGATGGAGACCTCCAATAGAATTGGTTCATTTCCTTGGCACCAAAGTCCTCCCCTTATCTCTTTATATATATATATATATATATATATATATATATATATATATATATATATATATATATATATATATATATATATATATCCACTTAGTAAATATCATCCACATATAGTATGGTAAAGCTCTGCTGGAATGCTACCACACTCTACCTTTAAAAATTAGCATGAGTCTTTTCCTTTGAAGTTTTTAGGTAATGTTTTAAGTGTGTAAGATATGCATAGTAATAGCATGTGATGATTTTCATCCTTCTATTCTTCTCCCTTCACTTCTAAGTGAGAATACTAGGTCTAATAGCTCACACCATGTATATCTAAATGTGTTGAAATATTGCATGAGAATTATCATTTTGGAATGAGAAAACACATGCCCTTTCAAATTAATTTACCTTATGTTATTTCTCACACCTAACCTCTATGCTGAAATACTTGTGTTAGATTTTTAGAGCTCAAAAATGGCTAGTGTATTTTATTGTATTATGCACTAGGATGTGGCACTCATGTGGAATATAATTTTGGTGTATCACCACACTTGGAATAGATTTTATTTTTCTATACTTTCTTAACCCTTTTCTTCTTATTAGGCTAGTTTAAATAGAGGTTTTTTTGTAGAGACATATTCAAGGAGCTAGCCCTTTAAACCTAGAGGTTCATTTACACCTATAGGCACACCCACATGCCTAGAAATGTCCCAACATTACCCAAATCTAGAGGAAACTTGAACACCCTCTTCTAGGGTATAATATTTTAATACAATAGTTTTTGCATGCCCAACGAGACCCTAGTTCCTGGTTATATTTGCATGTCAAGGTGAATGCTAGTCTTGACAGGCCTAAATTAATTTTTTTGGCATAGCATTTGGTGACTCCAAGGGGTGAGAATCCCTATTTTTAGATCAATTTTTCCTTATTTTACTTCATGTTCCTCACTAATTGATCTAGGATATTTGACCAAGAAGCTCTAGTTGAAGCTCTTTTTGAAGAACAACATCTTGAACCATTCTTAGCACTTAGAGAACCCAGGCAAGGTGGTTTTAAAGATAAAGAAGATATTGAGGAAATTGAAGAAGTATACCATCATAAAGAAATGGATAGGAATTAAACTTTCCCTACCTTCAACACCCAAAACCCAATAGATCTTCCTTAATATGACCCCATCCCTCCAAAAGCTACCAAAAATCTCCCTAGTTTTAATGGAAAGGGTCCTATTACCCCATCTAAGCATATTAGGGACATTTATAATTTTTTCAATTTCCATAATGTCACCAAAGCCAACATATCCATTAGGTTGCTTGACATGTCTTTAAAAGGAAAGGCACTTGAATGGTATAGAACATTAGAAGGGGGTTGCATTACAAGTTGGGATGGCTTTGGATAGCTATTAGTAACAAGATTTGAAAATAAGAGTGATAATGCTTCACTAATCCATCAGTTGAACGTGATTAAGAGAGGTCATAATGAATCCATGGGATATTACAAAGGACATGGCATAGGCTACCACTAGTCATAAGACCTCCTCCTAGCTTTGTGTTCCCTACCTACCTCAAAGGTATTGGTACTGATATAGTAGTGATATTATAGTCAATGGGAGGATTCACTCTGATAAGTGCATATGAGTTAGCTATTAAAGCTAAAAATAGCTTGATACAAGCTATAAGACTCCCTCCAAGAGTTTCCATACTATTTCTATCTCATAATTTAGTTGAAGCTCCAAGCATAGCTAAAATTCCTAATGCCAATGTCAAGCCAAGATCCTTCCCCAAGAAAATGGATAATTTTTTGGATAAATATGAGGAAATTTGGTAACTACATGCTCAGTTCAAGCAAGCTCAGCTTCAGGCAAGTGTTACTCATAATACACAACACTATCCTTAGCAAGGATATAGAGCTCCACCCCAATATAGTTACCAAGGGAGAGGACAAGGTTAGCAAGGTTTCAATAGGTATCCCAATGCCTAAAATCCTAATTTTTCTTCTCCCACAAAGGTTGTTATTCTAGTACATGTTAATCTAGTCTAAAAAGAGGATCATTTAGACCAATGGGGGCAACATCAAGGTCACTTTATCCTTGATAATGGAGGAGACAAACAAGCTTTGGTGCCAAAAGAAGAAGTCACTCCCTACATGATGTCAAAAGAAGTGAATCCCAGTCAAATGGATATCCATGGAGAAGGGAGTAGCCAAAGTGTAGGCATGATGAACATTCAAGTAAGATATGACTACATGTTGAGTCAAATCATTTAAATTATAGCCAACAGAAGGGAAAAGAATATATCTCTAGGAGATGTTATAGGAGTACATGTGACTCCAAATTATGCCTCTCCAAGGTCACAAAGTGTGAATTTTAGTGCAACACCTACTACCAGTCATGCTCCTCAACAAAATTAGAATGTAAACAAGGCTACCAAGTCTATAATTCAACAAGTTTAGAATTCCTCATTACCTTCAAAAATTCAATAAAAATGTAATGCTTCCCCCTTTAATAGTGTTGATTATTTGAAGAATTCTAAGACAAACATATCACTTTAGGAAGTATTATATATGCCTGGTCAAAAGGAGCTATTGCAAGAACAACTTGCAAACATTCATGTAGCCCCTCAAACCTCAAGACACAATAGTGTATCTATCACCAATGACCCAAGCCATGTCTTAGATCCCTCCACCAAGTTTAAAAATCCTCCACCCTTCTGTCTCACCCTTATCATGGGAGACAAGATGGTATATAATTACATTATGGATAGTGGAGCTAGTACCACTATTATGCCTAAGGTGGTGGCTTATAAGTTGGGATTAAAGTATGAGCCATATAACAAGGGTTTTTTTAAGATTGATGGGACTCCAACCAAGATAGTGGGATTGGTCAAATGTTTTAAGGTCTTCTTATATGATTGTCTAAGTTTCCCAATTTTTTAAGATGTGGTGGTGGTGGACTTTCCAGGTCATTTCTCTATCTACTTGTTAAGGGACTTCATAGCTAAGATAGGAGGATAACTTTATAATTATTGGTATTTCCTATATTTTAAAACAAGGTATGGAGAAAAGGTGACTATAAGAACAAATCCCTTAGCAAGGTTTCATATTGAGCCATACATGGAAACAAATTTAGCTCAGAATTGTCTAATTAGTAAAAAATAAGGCATCATAAATGGTGAAACATATTCCCCTCTTGAAGATATTTTTGATCTTTTTATTTAAAAAAATAGCACTGAAACACATGGACTTGATCCATATATTTTCATTGAAGAGACTGATTTGGGCGTTTATTTCATGTGTGAAGAGGATGTTCCAATCCCTTCACTCACTAATGAAGATCATGAGCTTGAAGGAATTTAGGAAATGTTTTTTGATGGCTCAAGAAGAAAACTAGGTACAAGGGATATAATTATGTTATTTTCTCCATGAAAGAATCAATACTTCTCCTTGTAGAGATTCTACTTTAATTTCACTTAAAATGTAGCAGAATATGAAGGTCTAGTCTATGGTCTCCAATGGGTAAAGAGAAGAGGAATCAAGAATCTAAAAGTCTTTAGAGATAGTGAGCTGGTCATCCACCAAGTAAGAAGTCAAGATGTAGTCAAAAATCCCTTGCTTAAATCATACAATCATAGGGTATGGGACTTTCTTGAAGACTTTGACACCTTCAACATACATCCCATACCAAGGCATTCTAACAAACATGCTAATAGATTGGCTACCATTGAGTGAGGTTTGATACAACATTGATGTGGGACAGGAGAAGGCTCAATCCCATATTAAGATCATTGTAAGACCCATTATGCTAGATAATGAAATGTCATGGTAGGTGTTTAAAAGTGATGAACACATTGCATACTTATTATAGAATGAGGCAGGTTTCTCCTCAAGAAATCAAAGAAGATTACATGATCAGTATGAGGATCAAATCATTTAGCTAAAGACAAAAAAAATACCTAAGGGTATGATTACCTTAGAAAGTGTTTTCAATGAAGATGACTAGAAGAAGGAAAAAGTGAGCATGTCAAGAAAGGAGGAGAACTATGAAAGAGTCCTAATTTTCAAAGATAGACTTTGGAATATTGTCAAGGTATGTTCACAGCCTAAAATGCATGCTTTTATTAATTTGTGTAAGGAGTTTCATGACATCTTTTCTTGGGAGTATAAATACTTGAAAGGATTTGATCCTAGCCTAGCTCACCATACCATTGATTTAGATCTTGGAGATAAATTAGTCAGGCAAAAGGAAAGGCCTATTAACCCCAAGGTATATGAAATCATGGAGAAGGAATTAACCAAGTTTATTGAGTCTAGCATCATCTTCCTTATCAAGTACTCAACTTGGGTAGCTAACCTTGTTCCTGTTCAAAAAAAGAATGGAGAAATTAGTCTATGTGTGGATTTTTAAGACCTTAATAAAGTCTCTCTCAAAGACAACTACCCACTACCCTCCATAGAGAAAATCCTTCAAGTTATTTTATGTTCCCAATGCTTCTCTCTCCTTGATGGTTATTTAGGATACAACCAAATATTGGTGAATGAGGAAGATCAATTGAAGACATCCTTCACTACCAACTAGGGAACCTTTGCCTACAAGAAGATGCCTTTTGGTTTTTCTAATGTTGGAGCCACTTTTAAAAGAGAAATAGACATGACCTTCAAAGGTCTAATCAATAATTTTCTACTTGTGTACTTGGATGATGTGAATATCTTTTCAAAAGTTACTATTAATCACATGAAACATCTAAGGTACGTGTTTAAGAGATGCAAGGAATATGGAATGTCCCTTAATCTAAAAAAGTACATCTTTAATTTTCATGAACGTAAACTATTGGGGCACATTATTTTAGAGGGAGGCTTATCTATCGATCTTAAGATAATTGAGGCTATCCTAGGCTTATCCTTGCCTCAACACAAGAAGGGACTGTAAAGTTTCTTGGTGAAGATAAACTTCATTAGAAGGTTTATTTTGAATTTTGTAGTTGTGGTAAAGCCTATCATAGCCATGCTAACGAAGAACCAAGTTTTTACTTGTAAAAAAGAGGGAAAGAGCAATTTTAAGATGATCAAGCAAGAAATTGTAGAATCCCTTACTCTCCTAAACCCAAACTTTTCCAAAGATTTCATAATTTATACCTTTACCAACCTTGATATAATCTTAGCCATGCTGATGCAGAAGAATGATGATGAAATAGAATAACCAATTACATTTTTTAGCCAAGGATTAGATGATTATGAGGTTAGATATACATTTGTTGAGAAATAGGCATTGATAGTGGTAAGGGGATTGAATAAATTTAGGCACATGGTCTAAAATAATAAGATACATGTCATGGTTTCTCACCTTAGCACTAAAGAGTTTCTCTTAAGCAAAGATCTCAATAAGAAGAGGGTTAGCTAGATTACAAGGTGATGGAGTATGATGTGGAATTCAAGGAGACCAACTTGGTGAGAAGACAAGGATTATACAAGTATTTATCTTCAGACCTGTAATAGCCAAAAGAAGATGTCTTGATCAATCAAGTTCAATCCCAACCAGCTGATCACATGCTAGTTTTGAGTTAGACACATGATATAATAACTTTTATTCAAAATGGTGAGTATCCCAATGGTTTGAGAAAATCTCAAAGGAGATGCTTCAAATTTTAGACCATTCCTTATTCCCTTGCTGACGATGTTGTCTTTAGAAAATACATAAGTGGTGTACTGTTGAGATGTGTTGATAATGGTCAATTTCACATGCTACTAGAAAGTTTCCATAATGGTACAAATAGAGGCCATTTCTCTCTTATAACTATAGCTGTAAAGATAATGAGGGTTGGCTATTATTAGCCTAGTCTTTTTAAGGATTGTTATCATTAGTATAAGGTGTATCCTTAATGTGCCTTCTTTGTAGGCAAGCAAAAGCTCACATCCCTTCCATTGAACTGTATCCAAGTAGACCAGCCTTTCATGTAATGTGGCCTTAAACTCATTAGTATGATCAATCCTCCATCAAGTGTTGGGTACAAATGGATATTGACTACCACTAACTACTTCACAAGGTACGTAGAATATATTACATTGAAGGAAGCAAATGAAAATTCCATCTTGGAGTTATACAAAGGCATCATTATGAGGTTTGGATTTCCTCATGTCATCATCTCAGATAATACATTTGCTTTTATAAGTGCCAAAACATTTGATTGGGTAGGTAGAAATGGAGTTCATTTGAGTACCTCATTCAATTATTACCCTCAATGTAATGGGTTGGCTAAGTCTACCAACAAGAACCTCATTAAAATCATTAAGAGAATGTTAGAGCACAATCAAAGAGCCTGACATAGCAAGTTGAAAAAAACTTTATGGGAAAATAGGATTACTCCTAAGATGTCAATTGGTAACTCTCCCTTTTGACTTGTTTATGGGAGAGAATCCATGTTGTATATATCCCAAGAGCTCCCTACCCTATAACTTTCATAGTAGCTATAATTACTTGAAAACACTATAATGGAGGTTAGGTTGATTGAACTAATGCAGTTGTAAGAGGTGAGGGATGATGCACATAGATATATGGAACACCATCAAGTGCTCATGAACTAGTCTTTTGACAAAAGGACAAGTGCAAGAGTGTTCAAAGAGGGTTACTTGGTCTTGAAATGGGATGAAAATAGGGCAAAGCTAGGTAGGCATACAAAGTTTGACACCTTGTGGAGTGGCCCTTACATCATCACCAAGTGCAAGTAAAGTAACTCCTTTTAGCTATCTAAGATAAATGGGGAAGAGTTTCCCATCCCTATAAATGGGATACACTTGAATTCTTGTTACTAGCCCTTGATTATCTCCTTATAAATACTAGTTTAGGTGTGTTGCCTTTGTTTTGTTAGCTATGTGCTTACTTTCTTTGTTGTCTATTATTTTCCCTAAGTGTATTTCTTCATGAGTGTTATCTTTCCTTCCTCTTATTTGCTAAGCATCTTTGCCTTGTGTGTTTATTCACCTAGTTGTGTGTTCTTGAGCTAAAGCTTGTTCAGTTCCCTTTGCAACCTGTATATTTGACTCCATGCCCAATGGAAGGATTAAGATGACTAGTCTTAGGAATAGTAGGTATGTCTCTCTTAGGAATCACCAAGAATGTTAGCCAATTTTTTTGTCCTCATAAATTGGCTAAGTACAATCTTTTTAATCATCTATTCCCTTCCCAAGGAAACCTTACTCAAAGTCTTTCTTGAAGCAACTTTTCAAAGCTTTTCTTCCTCCTTCCTTCTTTCAAAGTGACCTTTAGAATTTTCTAAAGGGAAAATTCTCTTCTTTAGGGTGCCCTTCAAAAAAGTCTGAAGGGTCACTTTCCTTCATGTTTTCCCTTAAAAATTATTTTAAAGGCTTATTTCTCTTTCCAAAGTGCCCTTTAGAAAAAATTGAAGGGACACTTTCCCTTTCCAAAGTGCCCTTCAGAATTTTTGGAAGGGTCACTTTTCCCAAAATTCCCTTTATACTTTTTCAAAGGGTCACTTTTCCCAAAGTGCACTTTGGACTTTTCCAAAGGGCCTTCTCTCTTTTCTAAAGTTCCAATCAAAAAAATTCAAAGGGACACTTTCCCTTTCCAAAGTACCCTTCAAAAATTTTCAAAGGGCCTTCTCTCTCCTCTAAGTTCCCTTTAGACTTTTTTGAATGGAAACTTTTCTTCAAAGTTCCCTTCAAAAAAGTTTTGAAGGGAAACTTCATCCTCCAAGTGCCCTTTCAACTTTTCTAAAGGCTCACTTCATCCTCCAATTGCCCTTAAAACTTTTCCAAAGGGTCACTTCATCCTCTAAGTGCCCTTCAAACTTTTTTGAATGGTCACTTCCTCCCAAAGTGGCCTTAGAAAAAATTCTAAAGGGCCAAATCCAAGCCAAGTGCCCTTGGGAAAAATTCTGAAGGGCCACTTTCTCTCTCCAAGTGCCCTTAAATTTTTTTCCAAAGGTCACTTTATTTAGCCAAGTGCCCTTCAAAAAAATATGAAGGATCACTTTCCAAAATCCAAGACAAGCAAGAAGTCTGAAGTAATTCCTTCAAACAAATTATCTAAGGGAATTCATTTAGAAAAAGCTTAAGGAATAGAAAATATTGAAGGAATTATGGAATTATCCCATGACATGCTAGGGGACATCAAATTTAGAACAAGAAAATAGTGATTGGGATTCAAAGGGAATGATAGGCTGAGGGACATCAAAATTAGGGGTGAGCATCTAGCCATTGGGAGTAATCAAGATGGAAAAGTCTAAAGTCTTCTTGCTAGAAAAGTCCAAAGTAAAGGATGCTCAAGAACCTAAATAACTCTTACTAGTGAAAATCAAGATTTTGAAAGTGCTTTACTTATGAACTTTATAAGTAGATAAATTCCAAGAGTCCAAAGTTTTTAGACTCAAAGAACCCAAAGTCATCAGGCAAGTGAATTCTGAAGGCCAAAAATAAAGTGGTTGAAAAAATTTGAATGGGTCACCAAAGAGAAAATTAGGATTTTCAAATTACTTTGTTTATAAAACTTATAATTAAAGTGGTTCAAAAAACTTGAATGGGTCTAACAAGTTAAAATTGGGCTTAATTAAAGGCTTTGCTTATGAACTTTATAGGTAAATTAGCTTAGAAAACCTAAATGGGTCTATAAGTGCAAATTAGATTTTCAGAGCTACATAGCTTATAATCTTGATCCAATGGTTGATTGATGGTGCATAGGAGTCATGATCAGATGAATGAAGAGCTACCACATTGCATAATCTATATTAGGTTGGCTTCTCAAAGAGTAAATGAAGTAGGCATCTATATAGGAGTAGATCGATGGTGAAAATCAATGATCCACATCAATTTTTATATCCAATCAAAAGGGTGAGATACTGAACGAGATACACGTAGGTTTTGATATTTTTCATCTCTAAGACCAAACATAGTAAAAGTAAGTCTCCTCCATACCATAGTACCTCTAGATGAGTCAATAATAAGCTATTATGCATCAAGATAAATTTCATATAGGTGGATCCTTTTCTAGCAATCGTTTTGATGCCATTACACACATATCTCATTATATTGATCAACCATTAGAGAAACATATTCAAGGGGGAAAGGCAAGGACATTCAAAAGGGTGACATGGATCAATTAGGGTTCCCTAATGAGAATCTTTGGAAAAATTAGTTACATTTGAAGATGGAGACCTCCAATAGAATTGATTCCTTTACTTAGCACCAAAGGCATCCACTTCTCTCTTCTTCTTACTATATATATATATATATATATATATATATATATATATATATATATATATCCCCTTGGCTAGTAAAAATCATCCATAGATAGTATGGTGAATCCCTACTACATTGCTACCATGCTCTACCTTTAAACATTAGCATAAGTCTTTTCCTTTGAAGTTTCTAGAAAATGTTCTAAGTATGTAAGAGATGCACAATAATAGTATGTGATGATTTTCATCCTTTTGTTCTTCTCCCTTCACATCTGAGTAAGAATCCTAGGTCTAATAGGTCACAACATGTGTGTCTAAATGTGTTGAAATATTGTATGAGTATTATTGTTTTGGAATGAGCAAACACTTGCCCTTTCAGATTTATTTACCTTGTGTTATTTTTCAAATCTCACCTCTATGTTAAAATACTTGTGTTAGATTTTTAGAGCTTAGAAATGGCTTGTGTCTTTTTTTGTATTGTGCACTAGGATGTGGCAATCATGTGGAAGATAATTTTGGTGTATCACCACACTTGGAATAGATTTTACTTTTTTTATAGTTTCTTAACCCTTTTCATCTTAGTAAGCTGGTTTAAATAAAGGTTGTTTTGTAGAGACATATTCAAGAAGATAGCCCTTCAAACCTAGAGGTTCATTTCCACCTATAGGCACACCCACATGCCTAAAAATGTCCAAACATTTCCCAAATCTGGAGGAGCCCTAAACACCCTCTTCTAGGGTGAAATATTTGGAGATAATAGTTTGTTTCATGTTCTTGACTCATAGAAGCTTCAATTCTTTCAAGGTGTTCAAATTTTTTATCTTCAAGAGTGACTTATTCATCTTCTTCCTCTAAGCTATCTACACCAAATAAATTTCTACCTAAAGAATATTCATCATCATCATCCTGAAGATCCATGAATAGTTTCTCATTATTATCATCATGAGATGAATCATCATTGTTTGATGTGTTCCCTTCTTATTTAGTAGATTATTTACTATCTTCTTCATGATAGAGACTCTTTTTATCTTTTTATGTTCTCTTCTTGTCATCTTTATTTTTGAATAACTTATTATACTTACAAGTACCTTCAGATTTCTTGCATTCATTCTCATGAGATTCCTTGTATCTAGACTTACCTCTATCTAGGCACTTAGCTATAAAATGTCCAAACTTACCACATGAGAAACATTTAAAATGAATATTCCCTTGATATTTACCTAATCCTACATTTAATTTTCTTACAATAATGGTTTTAAATTGATCTTTATTAAGATCAAAGTATTCAAGACTTAACTTGTTATTCTTTCCTTTTGTCTCCTTGATCGCCTTGAAGGTTGCTTTCTTATTTAGTGGTTTTTCCTCATTAACTCTCATCTCATAGGTAGTAAATATGTCATGCAATTCATCTATATTCATGTTTTTGAGGTCATGACTTTCTTCTATAGTAGAAATTTTTGAATCAATCTTAAGGGTGAGAGACCTTAATACTTTATATACTATAGTATCTTCTTAAATATCCTCTCTAAGACCTCTGACCATGTTCACCATCTCATCAACCCTTAGAATATATGATGCCATACTATCTTCTTCCTTCATTTTTAGGCCCTCAAATTACCTTTGGTAATTTTATAATTTAACCAACTTCACCTTTGAATCTCCTTCATAGATGATCTTAAATTTGTCCCATATTTCCTTGGTAGACTTACAATGTATTACTTTAGTGAACTCAACCTATTATATGCCACAAATTATATAATTCATAGCTTTAGAACTGTTCTCACTCAACTTATTGTCAATTGCACTAGTTGGAGGATTAATGTGTGTAGAATAACCATCCATAACAGATTACTAAATGTTAAAATATAGAAACATGATGTAGGTCTTCATCCTTGCACTTAAAAAATTATATTTGGATCAATTTAATAGTGTTGATTTCTTAGTAGTGAAACCACCTTTCATTTGATGACTACCCATTATACCTTTGATCACCTTCAAGTGGTTAAACTTGTAAATAAAGTGTGGATCTAATATTAACTTTTATAGGTACAATCACTAAGAGGGGGTTATGAATTGTTGATGCAATAAAATCAAATTAAATTATAATTATTTAAAATATTAACCACTCAACATTGACATTCATGAATCATATAAACCATTCATTTCAATGAACAAAAAAATAATGTAAGATCAAAGCACATAACACATGAATTATGTGGGAAACCCTCATGGGGGAGAAAACCCACTAAAAAAATCTTTGGGATATTATCCTCTAAAGTTATTAATTCAATATATACTATCACCAACTAATAAAGGAGAACCCACCCCTCAGTTTAGTCAAGAACCTATTAGACCTTTAACTACCACCAACTAGCAAGGAAGCTACAACCCCTTAGATGATAAAGCACCAACTTAATCACCTCTAAATTGATTTACACCTTTGATCTGATGTTTGACACAATTTATTATGGACTTATATTTCTATAACACTTAAAAAACCTACCTCTTTACCTCATATAAGCCACTAGGGCTAATTCACTCAACTAGGTCACCCTCTTCACAACTTGGTCATTCAACCTAGCTCTCCATGTATAGAGATCCTTCTCATCACTATAACTAATTATAAAATATTCATATCACTTATTTGACATTTTTCACCACTTATATATTATTTTTAAAACACCTATATATTTTTCTTGAGCACTCTCTCACACACAACTAGTTTATAAAGGCATTAATATCCTTGTTCTTATATAAGATTATTCCTCTAACCCTTATTGGTCAGCCAAAACACATTCCTTAACTATTAAGGATTATATCCTACTTGAAAAAAGATAAAAACAACCTACATAGGTTGACCATAGAATTGATATATCACCCTTAATAAAAAAAACCTTTCAATTAAGCCTAAGTAGCCCTTTTAGGTCCATGGAGACCTATTCATCACTTTAACACTTCACTGAGAAAAAAGAGAAACACAAGAAAATTTCAAATTACATAGGTACATGACACACAACCCATAATACACCCTAAAGTTATTATATTAACCAATACATACCTTTGCATATGCAAAACCTTTTAATTATTTGCATTGTACATGAAAACACCATGAATGAACAAAAAATCAACTTCTAAGCAATGGTTCATACTAAAGATGGATTGTTCAAACCTCTAAAATCCATACATATGATATTTTTGGAGTATAAAAATCTATACAATAGATAAATAATTATGAAACATCCAACCACCATCAAGAAAAACACAAACATCCTTATTAGGTCACTTATAGAAGAAAGTCAAACCCTCAGTCAACTTTCTCCATAAATGCAATTATATGACCATTCAAACCTCTTAATAAATTTACGTAGATTACCCTTGAATTTTTTTACCACATTTATTTTTAATCCATCATCAAAATTTATAAGAAAAACATTGTAGACTAGTTTTCCTTTGTAAAATTCAAATATTTGAATTCCAATGGTTACTAAAAAATGCAAATTTGGCTATGTAAACAATGAAATCTTCTTGGGAAATCAACTTTACACTATCATAACTTTTGATAGACATAATTTCAAGGCATGAAATTTTAATCACATGGTCTAGGAACAAAATTGAATAAACCCATGTGACCTATTTCTTCTAACACCTTTACACATGCAAATTATGATGTCATCAATCTACTTACTCAAAAAACTTTATCAAGATGACTAGGATAAACTAGACCTTTACAAGACTACTCAAATGGATTAATTTCAATTAAAAAAGTATAAAAATGAATTATTACACCCCATAGTACCCCTCAAACATGATCAACACATGATCAACATCCATCATATTGCCTAACCAAGAAAACACTACAAGATCCATGCATGATCACTAAGGGACACTTTTTCATTAACCTACTAACTTAATTCACACCTCATGAACACTCTTGGCCACCTTGGAGACATGATTAACAACACCTAAACAAGTGTAACATGGGATATTTATTTGGGAAAATAACATGACAACACATAACACTGATTGTAAATAATGTATAGTAAGGAGCAAATAAGATAAATGAAAGGATAAAATTGAAATACACATACCTTTAATTACCTTAGTGTTGTAGATAAATAATATGTGATAAATTTTAAGGCATAAAATTTGAGGATCATTAGGCAAACCTAGAGATATTAGGACAAAAGAGTGAAAAAATTGAATTTTTTTTTAACCTAAGCATATAATAGTTATAAAGATTCTCTACGATGCCAACATTCTATAACTTTTTATGGTTTAGAAAATGAGTTAGTAGAAATAAAGACATGATCAAAATAATAAATATGATGGTAAATTTTTTAAGGGTAAATATTTTTGAATAGTAAATATAAATAGGGTGAAAAATAATTCATTTGATATTATTAACTATTCTAAGAAAAATGGAGCTCTGAGAGACCTAGTGAGAGCTTAGAGAGCCAAGATGGTGAGGAGATGATAGTTGAGATTGAAATGATGTGTAATGGCCATAATGAGTGTAAAAAAAGTAAGTAAATGATAATTTCAAAAATATTAAAAGCCTTTTATTTTAAATTGAGTGTTTTATATAAATTTGTTAATTATTCTAAATCTAGATATCAGAATGAACCCTAGGAAATTTTTAAGGACACTAGTGGTCAAATGGGGTACTATGTAAGAAGGGGTTAGAGTAATAAATTCCTAAGACATTTATTAAAATTGGTCAAAAATTCATTGCATTTAAATAACAAGGTCTACCCAATCGACTTAGTTGGGAGAAAAAAAAATTGAATGGGCTAACTTAGTAGGTCATGGTTGACTTAATTTATTTTGGAAGAGGGTCGACATAGTACTAATGACTAACTTAGTATGTTTTCTAAGTATCTAATATATTATTTTTGAGGAAAAAATGACACCTTAGTTTTTTAAGTCCAAGGTGGCTGAATTAGTACTATATGACCAACTTAGTTATTTGTTAAGTGGTTGATATAGTACTATAATGAGAACTATGGCCAATATACTATTGTTAAGCCATAAGGTAGCCAATTTAGTAATTAAATGGATGATGTAGTTTAAAAATAGGTCAATTTAGTAATAAATGAATTAATTAGGGTAAATTAGTTGATTTTTTTATGAAATTTGAAAAAATGTATTTTGCTTATGAATCACATGAAGGCCTAATACATATTTTATTATTTGATGTTTGTAGAGGCACCAGATATTTTAGTGATTGATGGATGATTCATGGAAACTTGATCTATTGAATCACCTGAAAGATGTAGAAATAGCTAGATTAGTTGAATTAGGATTGGTAGTTATCATGAAGATGCGATGGGTCCCATTGAATATTGATCTTATGGTTATGTTCTTAGGAGCCTAAGAACATTTGACCAACACATTTTGATGGGTGATGGATGGTGATACCATAGAGGTTAGTATCACATTGGAGGATGTCCATTCATTGTTTGGACTTTTGATAGGGGGAGATTAATGATCATAGGGATATTAGATGAGTAAGAGGAGAGATGAGCACTAGCCCTATGGGTGACGTGCTTAGATAAGATTTACTTGAGACTAAGGGTGAATTTATTTGACATGTATATTACATAGATTCTAGATATATAGAAGGTTATGATAGGACTTGTGATAGTATGAGTGTTGTGTCATAAGTTAGATGGCAAGGCACCACTACATGGAATAGCCTTATGTCATTCTATATTAGATTAGGGGGTATTCTATGACTTAGATTATTTCATCTAGTTTTATATCTTAAATAATATGTATGGGATGTTATCTAGAGGGTATAAGACCATAGGACTAGTGGTATTGTTGAGTAATTGGATATATGAGAGGTTCCTAATATACCATCTAATTAGGTTGCCCTATGTGGTTGATGATCAGTTATTTTAAGTTTTGAGATGGAAATAGGATTAGGGGTGTGGGCCATACCCCAAATGATATAATTTTATATGGTCACACAAGGAGAGATCATGTGGTATTCTTATGCACACATTATGACTATTTGGTCAAGTTAGGCAATTATGGTGCCAAGGTTAACATTAGTATGGATCATAAGACACTATACCTAGTGGGTAAAGCCAAATTTGGTGGCACACTTACCAAGATAGTTTAAACTCCCTCATTCATTAACTCCTATAGTGGTTCTTAAATTTTGGTCTCAACACATGAGAGATCTAAGGGGGAGAGGAGGAGGAATACTAGTCGAGAAACTAGAGATTAGACCATGGCATGTGAGATCATAAATTAGTCAAGCATGATAGTTGGAAGTTAGAGAGGGAATGGATGTGGATGTAGGAATATTTTAGGTACAAGAGTCAACACCACAATAGGAGGAGTGGATACCACCTTCGTCTCAACACCAATGATGAGACAATATAGAGGGTGGTCATCCAGGATGACCAATTAGTTAGCCTAGGGTAGAGGTAGTCTATAGAGGCACCATTGAGGAGAGGATTGAGGCATACATGGGTGATTATTCCAAGGTTTGATCTAATTGGGGGGTATCCTATAGATGAGGTACTTAGGGATGAGTCAATGGAGAGATTATGCTTAGTGGATGACTAGATAGGAAGATGATGATTAGTGACACTAAGATAAGTAATAAATGGTTATAATTTTTAGTCTTTGATATATAATAATAGTTGTATAGATATATTTTGAGATGTATATGTGATCTAATATCTATCTAGATTTATTTTTTCAAATATTATGGATGATTAGGAGGTTAGATGGTGATCCCTAACGATAAGAGTACACCAAGATACTTGGGATAGGGTGTTGACACCATAGATATTACCACATTAGATGATCATATGGTACCATCTACCCCAATTTAGGTGGTATGGTTTAGACTAGTAGGGGAGGTCATGAGGTAGCTACAGGTATATGGAGATGGGCTACAACCACTAACATGGGTGGGATCAGGAAAGGCATAATCATGGTAGGCCTTAAATAAAGAGATAACCACACATATGGATACCACTTTCTAGTTGGGATAGGTACAGGCCTGGGTGGCCAACCTACAAGGATAGGTAGTAAGCTTGAGATCTTGGACAACCTCTTTATAACATACTATTTCGAGGGGATAGTCTAAGGAATATATGTGGAGCATGGATAGACCACAAGATAGATATGATGGAGCCCATCCTTAGAGTTAGGGTGATGTATTTTTGTACTTTATATTAAAATACATGATATATATAGAGATATTCTATTTTGATAATTGGATGTTGATCTTATGGTTTGTATTTTGGTTATGGTTGTGGATCCATTGATATATTTCTTTCTATCACATGTATTTTGCTTGTTTTGTAAATTTTATTAGAGATATATGTGTGGTTTTTTATTTCCTAGCATTATGTAGTACACATGCATGGTTGAAAATAAATAGGCAAAAAGAGTTGGAAAGTATAATTAATCAAAAAAATGCACTACACACTATATCATGATGGGAAATGTGTAATAACAAAATATGACTATATATAATAAACCAAAAAAAATGTGGTAAACAAGAGGCCAAAAATTATTTTTAAACCATGAGAAAGAGCGGCAGCAAATTAAAACAAGTAAAATCACACTAAATCAGGTTGGGAAGTATGAAAATAATGTAATAAAATGGAAAGAATATGAAAGAACAATGGTATAAAAACAAATCAATTAAGTCAATCATTCATACTAAATCATGTTGGGAAGTATAAAATAAAAACAAAAATTTGGTAAAAATAGTCTTAAATTAATCACACTAATTCAAGTTGGGAAGTATGAAAAAAATAAGAAAAAGTGGTTGGATTCTTACATGAAATCAGAAAATAATAATATAAAGGTGAAATATTAATGAATTAATCATAAAACATACTAAATCAAAATGGGAAGAATGTCAATGATGTGTAACTCATAACCGATCACATCTCATCTCATATTTGACACATCTAATTTTGTTATGACTTGGATATTGGAAATTTTTGTGAGGAAGGCCAAGTCTTATCCATGATCTTAAAATGTAATTCACAAAGGGAACACCAATGAGGTGGAAAAAATATGAAAATATGTTAAGAGGGGATGTTTGTAATGGTAATGTAAAAAGTTGGTAATTTATGAGGAAAGCTAGGTCCTATTTATGGTCTTACAATGCAACTCACAAATAGAATCCCTAAGAGAGTGATTAGTGAACAAAAAAATATTTATCAAGGGGAAATATTAAGGTTATAGTGAAAAAGAGAATGTAATAAACATAATAGAGACATATTATGAGAAGACATTTGGATACATGAGGTATCCTAAAGACATGAGAAGACACTAAGTGACTAGTGATCATCAATATATAGAGGATACCTATTCAATATAAGCACAAATCTATGTAGGCAAATAAGTATGGTACTAAGATCAACTTATTTTAGAGGTTTTTAACAGGAAAAGTAAAATGGACCTACCTTCTCAAAAATATTTCCCCATTCTTTAGGACCCCTTATAAATCCATTGGTCTACTATAAAGATTGGGTAATTGCATGAGAAAGTAGGTAGCATTAAAATATTTTTTTATTCTCTTTTTTCTAATCTAATCACCTACCATATCCCAATAGACATCAGCTCTATTTTGATGCCAACTATGGAGTTTGAGTTTTGATTAGATAAAGTTAATATTATTAGAATCATGTCTTTTACTGTGATTTAACTTTTAAAAAATTTAAATGTTGCATTTTAGATCATGCCTTTTGTTAAATGATTTAGATTTTGAATATTTTATGGATTTTAAGATTCCTCCTCCATAAGAACATGGAATGACCAATCATGAGAAATAGAAGATACACATGAATGAGATTTAGGCTTTGGATAGAGGAAGCTAAGTATCCAAAGACATGATTGAATACAACACTTAGGCTTAACTATGAACCAACATGTTATCTCAAATATCAACCATGTGTATGCTTAGTTTGTGAAAGGTAATAAAGGGTAATAAGAGGAGATCCAAAGTGGACCAGTAAAAGGAAATTGTAATGAGATGAATTTTTTGCTAATTGATCACATAGTAAATGAGGAATGACTAAAGGTATCAAGTTTTGTATAACCACGTCACTATAATAATTAGTCATGTTTATAGAGATAGGATAACAAAAAATCAGGAAAAATAACAAGAACAAGGTAATGAACTCAATAATAACAAGGATGGAATTATGAAAATTAACCCATAAGAGAATATATGAAGAATAATGACAATATAGGAAATATGTAATGAAAAACAAAATTCACATTGTAAGATAGATAATAATTTGGCACAATGTTAAATAATATGAAATAGATAAATGTAAAGTTAGAGCACACATAAAATTCAAATGAAAATGTAAGAACACCATGCATGTGCTCATAAGTACTAATATATTTGTCCACACACATTATCCATGACATCTAATAAGTCTCTATGAAATTGAAAGAAACTACTATCAAAGTCTTATTGATCTTCAAGGAAAGTTTAGAAAATACTTCACATTGAATCTCTTTGATATAAAATATAGGAATGCTTGAAGGATCATGTTGATGAGGGATATTGTGTAGGGGATTCTTAGGAGAATTGATGGGAATGGATTTCATGGGAGATGAAGGGGTCACTAATGGATAATGGTCTATATGTGAAGGATGATCCATGTGTGAGGGAATCACGGGTGGATAAATAGTAGGTGGAGAAGGTACCACAGGTGATAGAGCCATAGGGGAAGAAGGGTGAGCATTATTATGAGATAAACCTATGGGAAGAAGTGTATAAGGTGAAAGGATGGTTAGGAGATGATCCTTGAGATGTTGAATAATGTGGAATTCATTAGTATGATGAGTACCACCTTGGTGTTAGAGATAATATACCTCTATGTATTTAGTAAGATACTTAGGTAATATTTTTTGGGGAGGTAGAGCCTTGTATGAGGGATAATGAGTGGTGGGATGAAATGTGTCAATATATTGTCATAAATTTTGATAATGCATGGATTAATAGTTATCTATGTTGTGCAAGCAATAGATATGATTGTGCGTTGACTTGGTGGGTGTACTCATAAGAGGGGGAAATAGAATATGAGGAAGATTGGTATAAGGAATAGTCTCTAGTCCAATCACTGATAACTTTATGAATTTCAAAATGTATATGATTGACCCATTTGGTGGGTAAAAGAGCTAGCTATGGTAAAGGGAGTAAACCATCACCAAAATAAGGTGGGGTTGGTAGAGATACTAGATAAGGCTTGACTAAAAAAGTAATAAAATTAAAAAAAGGAATAGACTCAAATGTAGAGGGAGTGGGAATGGGATCTAAATTGGGATATGATGAAGGAGGAGTGGCATGCATGAAAGGCTAAAGGATAGTCATAAGAATCTTAGGGATAAATCAGCTAGAAGTATCTTGTTATCTAGAAAAGTGATAGGGACTAGTCATGGCACGATCTATAAGTATACTCTTATGAGGTTCTTCAGAAACTAGAGGTGTGTGCACCATCTCTACCCTATGATCAAGAGGGAAAATGATAAAATTAAGAATAATATAGGAGGGAATACTAGAACATATATTGAAATACTAAACAAAGAGGAATGATAATAAATAATTTTAGTATCTCAGGCCTAATCAAGAACTCCTAAGAATGGATCATCTAAGGTATAACCGTCATCATAATCAGGTGTATGAAGATCGATGGTGATGATCTTATCATCTGATGTGGTGTGATGAATGTAATTCCAAGTTTTATTTAAGATAATGGGTATATCATCACAAGGTGGTTGATGGGAATGAGGTTACAAAGGAGGAAGGTTATATATGAGATGAGATGAGAAATTCAAGGTTTTAATGTTTAGGGTGATATCATCATTTTTATCATCATCAAAATCTATGAGGTTAGGGGCTATGTTCTCAATGAGTTTAGGGTGACCATTGTAACCTTAGGTGGAATTGACAAGAAATGTAAATCATTGATATTCACAAAATAGAATGCTTGGCAAGGGTTCAAGGGTAGGAATCTTAAATACACCATGGTCTTAAAACTATTTAAATTTCCAAGGATTACTATCACCTTGAATCCTGTAGATGGCTCCATTGTGAGGAAATTTTATGCATTGATAAGCAAAAGAGGAAACTACTCTCATGTGATGAGTCTATGGCCTACTAAAAAAAATTTATAGAATAGCGTAAAGTTGAATGTCATGACCTTCATATGAATGGTGATAGGGAGGACAATAATGGGGATTCACACACAACCTAAAAGAGGCATATGCCTTTGGTCATAGCCATGACATGTGTTGTGTGTGGACTTAAGATTACATTCAAAATATCTAAGGGTTTTGATAAAATCAATAGAATCAACACAAGTTCCATAACCTTCATCAATCAAGGCATGCTTGACTTGGATATCACCAATTTGGAAACTTATAAAAAGAGGAGGATCATTTGTATGAAGTGGAATTTCATCAAGGATCATAAAAGAAATAGGGAATTTGAGGTAAAGAGAGGTGTCCATTATTTCATCAACATGTATGGACATCTCTTCACATTATTGTAAAATGCTATCTTCTAATCCAGATAAGGTGGCTTCACATCCTGTTAGGGGAGGATGAGGAATGTTCATTTTGAACAAAAGATGCATAAGACATTTATGATTCCATAAAGAGGTCCACATAAGTTAGGGAAAGGGAATTTGAGATGGGATATTAGTAATCTCTATGATAAGATCCCACTTATCATAACCCATAAGAGGACTATTGGAAAAAGATGCATAGTGTTGAAGGAGGTACATTAAAGGAAGAGCTTAAGTGCATGTGAATTTATGATGATAAGAGGTATAAGGTTTAATTGTGGGATAAATTTGTTGATTATCTTTAGAGGATAGGTGGGTTGGTAAAATTTTATTTTGAGATAGCTTAGAACAAGTGTTGATAGAAGTTTCAGTATCAATAGTGATTGGTAAATAGGTTAGATGGATGGTATAAATGGTATGTGAAGTGTTATCCAAGGGAGGTGTTGTAATTGGTTGATCAAAAGATATAAGGTATTATTTCCCCAACTTAGTTAAGTGAGTTGGATAAGAATCTTGAATAACATGAAATGTGTGAGACAATTGAGTTATGTGGATGGGTTGAGGATCAACGAAAGCAACCACCCTTCACATATTAGTCATATTAACCACATTCTCTTTAGGAGTTGGTTCAAAAAGACTATAAACATTATTGGTAGAATGGGTATGTTTTTCATGTGTATCTTATTGATTTAGAAGAAGATCTTTATAGATGGCCAAATGAGCATTATCTTGGTTCAAAAATTGATATTTAGTTTATGTTTCATGGGATTTAAATGCAATGTCATAGGATTGTTGATGTTTATGACTAATAGAATCATGGTCAAAATTGAGACCAAGAAGTAAATTCATAGCCAAATTATGAAGTTTTCTACATATATCATGAGAATGACACCAACTACCATGAAACCAACAAAATTTATTGGGATCATACCAAGATTTCATGGGTTAAGTGGGATCAAGTTATTATTGTAGAGGCCTAGGTAGACATTTTTGTAATTCTACCAAGGATAAAGGTTTATGAACATTGATGTTATTGGTTGAAGATAAATGAGGGTTGGTAATGTAGTTGGGAGGGGAAGCTTGTTTCAAAGTTAGGTTGGGAACAATAGATTGATATTATGAATGGTATCATAAGATCTGGTGACACCATAATTAATAGTATGATGATTCTTATTCTTAATTACATGTGAGTACCCATAAAAATTTGGGATGGTTCAAATTGATGCATAAGGAAATATTGATGTTTATCTTGGTCAATGGCCTCATATAAAGTATGTGAAGAGAGGGTCTGGACCCGATATTATAACTTAGGAAAAAGAGCATTGGTAAATAGATGAAAGAGGTTTTCATCTGCCATATTCTATTCACATTTTTTAGATAATTTCTTCCATAATTTAATGAAATATTATATGGTTTTGGTCTCAAATTTACTACAATTGAAATTGGCCAAGGTATTCTCAAGGAGATCACTAGTTTGGAACTTTTAGACTAGAGCTTTAACTAAGTCTTCCTAACTAGTAATGGAATGAGATTTGAGTTGGTTATACCAATCTAAAGCATCAATCATGAGAGTTTTTTATAATATCTTGGTAGTGGAAAATTTATTTAATTTAATTAGTCTTTATATAGATTTCTAAATATTTTTAAAATAAGAGTAGGATCGATTGACCCATTATAAGAAATGGTAGGGGTGATACCTCCTATATTGATATTAGAAATTCAAGATGTAAGAGGCTCATTTTGAAGATGCTTGATTATTTTATTAACAAGAGGATGTTGAGGGATAATATTATAATGGAAATCCCAAAGAGGAGGTGGGTAAACATTTTGGTTATACATACCCTATTACATCTACTAATGGTGGGTTCGAAGATGGATAATATGATTTTTTTTTCATTATTTGATTTATATCATTATCTTGAAAAAAATTCATTTGATTAAGAGTTTTTAATAAAATTTGATGGGTTTAAGTTTAATTATTAGCATTTTTTGAAGCATTGGAATTGGTAGTAGTGGATTGGGTGCCACTATGGGTGTTTGTAAGAACTTGAGAAGAATTGTTAGTAAGTGAGGCACTAGTGGCATAATTTGATTATGTGGTAAAATATGGACTATTGTAGGGATGAGAATATGTGGCACTAGAGGTATGATTACCATGGGTAGTAAATGATGCACTAGTGGAATAATTGAGAAGAGAGGGTCTTGTAAGAGGCCCACTAGATGTAGAACCTACCATGTTAGTATAGATATTAGGTATAGAGGTGGAGGAAATCAAAGAGGAAGATGTCATGGTATGATAAGGGGTAAAAATAGAGGAAAGAGGCTGAGAATAAAATAATCTAGCATCCCCAAATATATGTGATAATGTTGGAGAAGGTGAGATGGTAAATAGTAAAAGGATCCTTTCCTTGATGATGAGGAAACTTATTGATGAAGAAGAGCATTTTTGGTATATACTCTAATTCAAGTTAATCTTAAAATGATAAGAGAGGATTAAAAAGTGAAGAGTAATGAGGAGGGGTCCCATAGTTTGTATTGCGAGTAGATACTTGCACATTACTTTCATATAGGGTAGGAGCCACAAGCTACTTATGGGGGAACCTATTAGGGTTGGTAAGACTCATCATATTTGTTAAATTTAACTTAGTGTTTCATTTAAAAAGGAAGTTCATAATGAAGGAGAGAGTTTAGGAAAGGAAAAGTTGATGAAAATCAAAAATAAAAAAAGGATACATATAAGACTATAGAGTTGACCAAGTTGACCTAGTATAGTAAACAAGAGGTAAAAGAGTATAGAGTTAACCAGGGCAATTTAATATGAAAAATAGGGTATGAAACTAAGCCAACAATGATACATAGTTGACTAGGTTGACTTAGTAATGTAACCTAGGACAAAGGATAACCTAATAAGGATATATATTTTACCAGGTCAACTTAGTATTGTAACCTGATAGGTAGAAATTAGTACTGGGTTGACTAGGTTGACTCAGTACTAAAATCAAGAAAAAAAGATAGCCTATAAGAGACTGTGTCAAACACAATGATAGTATATTGAAAAAAAGGAAAAAAAATTGAAATGTAATTGAAATCAGAAATGAGAGTAAAAAATTAATAATTGGATCAATGAGAATTATCCAATTAGGGCACACAACATAAAACCTTGCGCCAATGCTGGCCAATGCAAGTTTTTACAATAGAACATATAATGAGTAGAGAGAAAGAAGTCAATTGAAAATTAAATGCTAACTAATCGGTCATCCTAAGTGTTTTTAGATTATTATAAATTTTTATTTTAAGTTTGATAGGGAAGTTGGCTAATATTAAGGATCTATAAAGTAATCTATGGATGGTTTTAGGATGTTTAAGATGAAAGGGATCTGTGTTGGCAATGGTACTAGCTTGGTATTGGGGCCTACCCCCTTACTTCCTAATCCCACAACAATAATGGTATTAGGTTCTTTTCCAATATATACCATTAACAACATGTTATACTTGGCCAAAAAACCAAGTTTGCTTCCCCCTTGGTGATGAAATCCAAGTAGGTAAGCCTTGGGTAGATAAATGTTTAAACACATTTTGAAATTATGTGATTTGGTAGTGTGTGCAAAATGAGAAAAATAGTGAAAATAAATAGTATATTCAAAAACCACGTAATTAGACTATGTGAGATAATTTGAGCATGAAAATAACTAAAAAATTAAAGTGTGAATTAATTATTAGCATATAGTTCTTAATTCAAAATTTCAACATGGTACAGAGTCAACTCTGATGACACTGTGTGCAAACATTACATAATATAGTCAATAGGGTTGTTATTGTGCTATAGAAGCAAGAGTCCTTAAGAACTAAGTCAACTAGGTTGACTTAGTCTTTTGAATAGAAAATAAACTATAGAACTAAGTCGACCAGGCTGACCTAGTTTATTTTAATATTACAATTTTGAAGATTACAAACTTGCACAAAATAGAACTGTAATGAAGCACTAAATTGAAATAGAGATAAAAAGAGGAACCTTGGTGGGTTGGAACAGGATTAACATTAAAATTTTTATATTGAGGTACCTTGAATGCTACTTATAAGTTCTACTAATTATGTTGACATGGTTAACCTAGTTATGTGATTCCCTATTTACTAAACCCTATTTAAGATGACTGAGTTGACCTAGTTTGTTATCTGGGCATTGATTATAATACTAAGTCAACCTGTATGACTTAGTTTATTGTTATGGATGTTTTCAAAGAGACTAAGTCAAACTATTCAACATAGTCTATTATCTAGAACTAAATAATATTATTGGGTTAACCTATTCAATCTAGTAACCTATATCTTATTAAGACCTTCATGCAAATAACAAATTTGTTTTCATGTGATAGTGTGTTAAAATTATGCACAAAATTTAGAACTATATCATCATCATCACCTAGAATCACAAATATAAAAAATAATAAAATAATATAAATTAAAAATGTGAAATAAAACTTGCAAGGGTTAGATTCATGTTGGGTTAACTAGATTGTATGCAATGATAAATTCATTAGATCTATAAATTAATCTTAGCTCAGAGAAGATAGATCCTAATTGTAGTTCCAATTGGGGATACATTAGATAATCTAGGTCATGACCAATATGGATCTGTTATACCTAATGAGGAGATATCTTACCATAATAATATCATGAGGTAGGGCTCTAAAGCCTCCAATCAATCAAAACTATGTAATAACCCTAACCAGGTCCTATGTTTTCATATTAACTATACTAATAACAAGTAATTTAAAAATCTAATCTAGTTCTAAAAAAATATTTAATCACAAAGTGGGGGTAATAAAAAACAAAAGTAAACATTAATAGAATACATATACTCATGTCAGTGTTTATGGAATCTTCATACAAAGAATGAACAAAGTTATTAATACTTACCTTTGAAGATGAACCTATCGAGTCTCAATCTCTCCCTTGGCCAATCTACTTCATAAGAGGTTGTTGTGGTATGTAAGGATGATAAGGATAAATCAGCTCTATGCTACACAACCTATCAATGCATCAAAAAGACTTCTTCATTAGACAAAATCCATATCTCCAAATAAATTATGAAACCCTAAGCTTCCTTCTCAAGTAGAATGGTGGATAAAAAGATGTAAAATATATCTTGCTTCTTCCTCTCTTCTCTTATAAATGGTAAAATGATTATGTTTATATAGGTGGATCTATCCCTAAATCTTTCCAAAATTTTTGGTGATAAGGTTAACCTAGTCAACCTCTTATCATTATTTATAAAAATTCACTAGGTCACAGACTAGGTCATCCAAGGGTTGACGTAAACCCTTAATAATTTTTTTCAAGAAGAGTATAAGGTTGACACAGCCAAGATATTAATGTAAACTATCAAAAAAGGGTTTAGGTTAGAAAAAGGGCTTCTAAAGGTCATAAAACATTATAGGAGTGTATAGAAGAGGAGAAAAAGCTCAAGGGAATGTTTTTAGAAGCTTGTTGGATTAGTAACAAGGGGAAATAAGTGACAACAATCCTAAAAAGTACTAATGGTCTACCCACCCTTTTCCTTGTGCACCCCTTAGGGCATCCACTTAGAGAGATTGAGACTTGATGCATTCCTACAAGATAGAGAGTATTAGTAATTGATATAAGTTTCAAAATATTATGTGTATATGGAAGGAGTAATGGTATTTAAAATAAAAACCATTTCATGGATGAATGTTAGTGGATAATGATAGGGGAAATGATGTTAGTGACTATGATGCCCCCTTGAGGGAACATATAGAGAATAATGAGATAGATGGCCACTAAAAATAATAAATGATGGGTGGGATGTGATAAATAGAAAAGTGGATGAGAGTGCTAGATGTAGGATATATGATGAAGAAAATGACCTCGACTTAAGCAATGAGATACAAGAGATTATGCCCTTGGTAAATATATATGCACAAGGAGCAAAAATGATGATGAGGATGAGAAGATAAATGACTACAATATTTTGACATATCCCAAGCAAGAATACATGAAAGGGAGAGTTTTAAGTTCAGATAAGATAATGATTTCATAAGATTAATGATGAGTTTTAATCAATGTTTAATTCAAATGATGTGATGAAGGTGATGATAAAGTAGACTTGATATGATCAAATGACCAAAAGATATTGGATAAGAATCAGATTACATTACATCAAATCAAGGATATTACTAATTCAAGTCATCAGGGACATGAGATATATGATTATGAAGATGTGATGATAAAGTATTAAGAAAGAGGTGGGAATGGCCAAGGTAACCTTAGGCACATTAGGTGACTAAGCACTACCTACATAGTCTGATAAGAACTTAGGCTGATTTAGTTTAGATTAAATTATAAAATATGAGAGAGACATGATGATGATGATGATGTCTATTAAAAATGTTAGTGGTTAGATATAGGATGTGATCTAGATGAATATGAATGATTTTGGAGATGAGATGTTATATTTTGATGACTAGACATATGATGGATAAAGGATTGATTGGATATTAGATGAATAGGAAAGGATGGTTGACTTATTGATGGGATAAGGATGAAGAGTAGATGATTAAGCCATAATTTATATAATAATGCTCATCATAGTCTAGGCAATCCAATATATATGGCACTTGGTAGTATGCCCCATGATATAAGCATGACAATGAGGACATTATGCCAAAGTGCATGGGAAAAAATAAAAATTTACATCATCGAGGGAACTTATAAGCATTATTTTAGATTTGGCGACCTCACAACATCATCCTTCATTGTCCAAAAGACAAAAAGAGTCATAATGTAACATAGACTCAGAAGACAAAGACAATAAAATATTTACATGATAAAAGACATGCAAATAAGTCAAACAACAAAGAACAGACAAGTATCTACATGTAATCTCACAATGTATTTTATAATGATGGGATGAGTGGTTGGGTAATGAGCTAGACTAGGATTATCATGATCTGATTATGGACCTAGGATAGACTTGGATTTGGATAGGGTGACCATGATTATTATTAGGACTTAGGTAAGGATATGGATGTGGATATGTATTTTAAGATAGGGGAGGGAATTATATGATTATTTGGATATGGATACTTGGATTTGGATTAAGATAAGGATATGAAGGTTTAGATGAGATAAATAAGATTGATCAGGTAAAAGTGAAACTAGGTCAATGCTAGCTTGATATAGACTATATTTTCCCCTAGTTTAGAATAGGAGGATGGATGATAGGATTATGAAAGAGGAAATTCATGGAGATGGATGAAATAAGGGGATTAGGCATAAGATAAGACACCATGGACTATTTTTGGCATTTTAAAATTTTATGATTTTTAGGGTTTTTGTAATATTTCACTTTTTTAGGATTTTTGGGATATGTATGTAGAATATAAAAATTGGGTTACAATAAAATGGAATTCTAAGCCTAAAAACCAAAATAAGGATGTATGGATGAGATAATTCATGGGATGAAAAAAGTGTGATGGTGATGTAGAAAAGGGATGAGGACCAAAGAAGAATAAACTAGGGATTGTCAATGACCACATCATGAAGGAACCATATGTTCATTAGAGGATATGAAAAGATAATTTTTTAACATTTATAAAAACATCTAAAACTTCCTTATGAAAGTAAATATTGGAAGTAATGAGAGATAGGATGCAGGATATGATCACAGATGATGGGTAGGTATATTAGCTAGAGTGATAAGATAGACATGGATGACATGGAGGGGATTAATAATGGATATGAAATGGATGGATTTTTCCCCCAAGTGTTGAGGTATAATGTGGATAAAAAATTATTCTACCATGATTCTAAAAACTTATTTTCATTATGGTACTTGCCCAAGGCACTGTAATACTAGTTTTCACTATTAGATGAATGATTTTTTATAGTATTTTTATTTATTTATTTTTTATTTTATGGGTATCTCAATTTATTGGATATGGGTATGAGATGAAATAATGATAAAACCTTATTTATATTCAACCAACACCTATTTTATGGATGTGTGATGCTAGGATCATATTGTCGATGCTAGATTCCTAGATGTCCTGGTGGCCTTTGTTGACTCTTGACTTAACATCCTCTAAGCATTTAAATTAGGTGTCTTCGTAACCCCTACAAGGGATAATGTTACCTAGGGATTTGAGATATGGTATGGATGGGAGCATGTCATGATTGTGATGATGGGATATAGTATCTCAATAAGTGATATGATCATGATGGATGATATTATGGAATGGGGAGTAGAAATGGGGTTCAAAAGTTACATACACCATTGGATATAGGAGAGGGAATTCTTTAGATTGGTTCCATGATATTAAAGTATCCAATACCTTTTGATTCTTTGATTATTTGATGAAAAAATTAAGAGTAAGGTCAGCCATATGATTATTAATTTTGACATTATTTTGATTTTGATTTTGACTTTAGTTACCTCATGGTGCCTGATTATGGGATTCACCAAAGGGAAGTGAATTTTAACTGGATAAATGAATTGGATTTAGATAAACCCCTAGCACTTAAAGGATATCAATACTAGGGGATGATTCTTTTTGACTTGTCCAATTATAACACTCATCTTGACTTTGATTAACTAGATTTAGATCATATCAAGCTTGATTATTTGATGAGAATAACTCACATTGAGCTTGGATCCTTGTATATTTAGCACATGATATTTCATTCAGATGGGAATCCAATGATGCATGTTCCTATTCATCCCTTTCATGAAGTGGGATTTAGGTACTATGGAGGAGAGGAGGATGATTAATTATTTGTTGTGGAGTAAGGGGATAATGGGTAGCATATTCTTGATAAAGATCACTAGGATCCCTAGCCTCAATGTTGAAGAAAGTGTCCTTAAGAATCTAAAAAGGATCACAAAGACTCTTAGAGATTTAACATCTAAATATTATTTTGTATTCATATTGATGATCTTTTACTGATAGATCATCCAATAATTATGCTTTGATTTAATCATTCTAGGATAGATCAAGAGCCATGCCTTATAACTAGTCGATAGTAGAGACATTTTTGAAGAGATAAGTGTTGGCATGACCTTCATAATCTACAAGGAAAGATGATTATAATGTGATTTATGATTTAGATGTTATTATCAAACATTATCCTAAACATTCTAATGTAAAATTCTACATGGATGTTGATGAGGTGATGTATCCCATAGATGAATTTCTAGTAGGAACCATATGATTGTTTACAAGTAGCTCTTTCAACTTGGGTTTAAAAATGGATGATTTAGGCTTAATGGATTTATGAATATGGGGGACATGATGTGAATGGGTCATAGGGATGGATTATTTGGGGATGTGTGTAGGATGGCTGTACTGAAGTCATGAACTTGGTTAGGGAGGGGAGAGGCTTGATGATAATTGGGAAACAAATCTTAGCATAGCCCTTTTTGCACACTCCTAGCCATGGATGTATTGGATTCACCCTCCATTTCATTATCACCATTATCAATTAGTTTTGGATATAATTTATAAATTGGTGACATCTATTAATGGAATGTTTTAGGATTTTATGGTATATACAAAATCATTCAATTTTATACCATGGGGCACATGTTTAGACAAATCTATAGGTCATGTTTGAGGGTGGGAAATCATGCCTATGGACCTAAATTTATAAAATAGGGCTTCCATAGAGATGGGGAGAGGTTTATAAAACTTGTCCATAACTTTTGATTTAGAAGTATTAGATTGAGTGGTGGAATAATGTGATAGTTGATTGTGAGATTGTTTAGGAGGTGAATAAGAATGAGACAAGGTTGACAAGGTAAACTTCCCTTTATTACTAGGATGGGGGATTTGTCATGGACTATGATTAGTATATGGAGTATTTGACTATGGATGGGTGTGAATTGGAGGTAAGGTTAACTAAATGTGGTTAAGGTATTTAGGAAGTTGGGAACCCATTTCAAGGAGCTGTGAGAGGACTTCCCCCTTTTTTTTATTAATATACTTATTAAATAAAGAAATTTTTGGATTGGGAAGGTCATGACTATGAGTAGGACTAGTGGATGGTGGACTAAAATGGAATGGGGATGAGGGTTGATGAGGAAATTTATTGGTAGGTGACCTTAGGCTTAAGGGTTAAAAATTATTGGGAATGTGGGTACCCATTTCCAATTATCATAAAAGGACCTCATCCTTATTGGCCAAGATATATTTATTAAATAGGGTGAATTTATCACTTTTATAGTGAGTATTATGATTATGATAAATGGATGATGGGGTTAATCATGATGAGCTAGGGGATCGTGTATGAGGAAGAATATGGGATATTGGTTTGGGCTTGATGGGATTGAGGTCTGAAGGTAGGCAGGCACCCATTTTTAGGGCCTAAAAAAGGATCTCATCCTTGTTGGTAGATAGGTATTATTCTATGATAATGGGGTCTAAATCCATGGAGATAGAAGATAAAATGGGAATGGCTGATGTGAAGATAGATATAAAAATTGGATAAGTGTTTGGTCAAATAAATGATAAATGATTGAGCTATTATGACAAGTTCATGGATAGGCAAAATAATATTAAGATGATGTAAGACTAGGATTATATTTCAAATTGATTAGTATAATAAGTGCAAATTATCTATCGATGATGCCTAGTTTTCAATCTAGCAAGAGGATTGATATTAACTATTTCCTAAATTAAAACTAGAAAGATGACTAATGAGAATTCCATATAGCTCATTATATCTAATATAAACTATCCATGAGTGTTGTCTTTTGGTTATATATTGCATTACATTTAATAGTTAAGGTTTTATCTAAGTAGGAAATGATTCAAATTATATTTTTTTGTATGTGATACATTTTTTACTCTCTATATTTTTATTTGTGTCTAAATTGGATAAAATGAGCACAATTTTTTATACATAGATACATCCCTATGGTAGGATCATTTTTAGAAGTCATCAATAGTTTTGGAAACCCTTTTTGGCAACAATTTTGAAGATTTGGTGAAGAACACATCAAGATCCAAAGATCTGTAGATCTTAAAATGCACTAAAGATGCTTTGAAGATGTTCCAAAGATAATCTGAAGACACTCTAAAGATGCTCAAAATACCTATCTAGTTTTGCTTCAAATATGCCCTTAACCATGCTTTGAAGATGTCCAGTTGGATCCTACAAATAAAGATAGTAATTCCAAAGATATCTATTGTATATATTTAGACTTTCCTTATTTAGATATCTTATTTTAGACATTAATATTCATAATATTAGTCTAAAATGATCCGTATATAAATTTATTTCTATTTTTTAAAACTAGACATAATCTCTTTGGATATATTTCATTTATATTCCATCTATTATTAGTTGAATCAGTTCCAACACCTCCTTACAAGTGTGGGATTTGAGTCCTAGATCTTATATTTTGAATAAGTGGATTTGGTTGTTTAGATCACCATATATTCTATTCTATGAATAGTTGTTAATATTTAATTTAAATGGATGTCTCTTTCTCATTCCAAATAATCAATCATAAATAGTGATCATAAACCAGATAATAGAGAACAAAGAAGAAGAATTCAAGTGTAATTTCATGTATTTGTATATGTTATTTTTTATAATTAAATAAATTTCATCATCAATTTTCATTAATGAATAAAAAATGATCCTATTCTAAGGAAGGAACAAGGGCCCACTTGTCTCTAAATATCAGGACAAATTTATATTTTTAGTTTATAGTTTAAAAGTGTATTTCTTTCATTCAGGTATATTTCATTTTGTTTTAAGTATGATTTCCTTTTCAATGCAAGTGTGATTTACCTTTTAAATTAAATTTTGTTTCCATTAAATTCAAAGGTTATTTTAATTCAATGCAAGTGATTTTTCTTAATGCAAAGTGTGTCTTTGAATTTCATAAGAGTTAAAGTTTTTTAGCTCATATCCATATTTAGAATTCGTCATAAAATAGTCTATGTGACAATAGACAATCAACATTCTCACATTCTAAAATATAACACTATCCTACCTAGTTGGAAAAGTTGAGTAAGGGCACCATAATTTCTTATGCCAGATGTTTAAGTTATGGATGTTGATGGTGTGAATTGAATATTCCTTTAGCAAGGAATGCCATAAGATATCTTTAGTTAACCAAACTTTCTAGATTTACTTTTCTACAACATAGAATTAGAATATTATTTTTTACCATTAATATTTAAACATAACAATAGAGTAAAGCCCCCAAAACAATGAAATATAAACTCAGGTAACCAATGGTGTCATTAAATATAGCCTTGGACATTGGCCCTGATATAAAATGGCACCAATCCATTGATTGGTTAAATGAGAGGTATACTGATAACCTATCATTTTTAACATTATTGTTGGAGGCACTCTTAATAAATAATAATTAGTAACATCCTATATTAGAGTTATATAGGGAAATTTTAAAAACTTTTAGATACCCCAAAAACATAAAAAAGTAATCTAGTACTCTTTATATTTATGAACTACCCAAGAGATTCTCAAGGATGGTTTATTTTTAAAGTACCCCAAATAAAATAAGAAGAAGAGAGGATCCTATCCTTGATGAAAATATCAATAAGTGAGATAAAAGAAATTGAAAGATGTATACAAAATTTTTTTGATTCCTCTCCTGAATAAGGTTCATCCTCACATACAGATCCTATAAGAAGAATTATATTCAGGACATCTTCCCCTATAAGAAGAATTGATCCTAAGGATACCCTTTTTATAAAAGTCAGATTTAATCCACAAGCTCTATAAGAAGAAGATATAATCACCAAATAATATTATCCTCCTAAGGTAAACCATATATTAAACACCTATGAAGAGAACTTAGATTGGATTGATATTTAAAGTTGGGAAGAAAATATGGGACATGAACATGCACATGTAGAAAACCTTGATCGACTACCTCAATAGGACAAAAAAATTTCCTATCCAATTAGCTTAGGTCCTGATGATATAAATTCCATGAAAAATATATCACCATTTATTTTATCTAATTTTATAGGTACATATTTAGAGGATCTAGATCATTTCCTCTTTAAATTTTAGGTTCTCTGCCAAACATATGACTGTCATAAACAATCAAAAGTTAAAGTTATTAGCATCTAAACTTAAGGATGTATCCATGAGATGGTTCATGGGATTTGAGGGTAATTTTATAAGCACTTGGGATAAAATGGAGAATGTATTCCTTAATAAATATCAATATTATTATAGAGTTAGATAATGAAAAGAAGAATTTTTCAAGATCAAATAAAATGAAGATGAAACCTTAGAAGATTACCTTGATAGGTTTATATTTGTCATTAAATAGAGTGGTTACCAACTCATAAAGGAGGTTTTCAAGATAGTATTTATTAAAGTATTATATGATGATGCACATGATGCTTTGAACTTAATGGGAAAGGATGACATTGAAAAGTTAACTTTTCATCAAATTTCAACATTATGTACTAACTATTCTAGGATAAGACATATCATAAGGAAATCAAGGTTAGGAAAATCACCTAAAGTTGGTCAATTTATGGAAGAATTTTTTAATTTTAAAATATATATTATAGTAAAATTGACATATACATTAGATGGCCTCAAATCAAAATCTAATGCCACCAAAGTTGAATAGTTTTCAATATATTATCCTAGATGTAGACTCAAACATGTGATAAAAAATTATCCTTTAGACAAAACAAATTTATGTAGTATTTTTGATCTAGACCATGAAATCAATAATTTCAAACATCTTCCTACTATAAGAAACTAGGTAAAACAAATAGTACATGTAGTTGAGGAAGTGAATTTTATCCAAAGATAAGAAAACTAGTACTCTTAACTTCAAAACTAATTTTGTCCAAGATTTCCTCCTAATCCATGGATGATACCATGGGATGGACAAGTCACACCACCAATGTGGGGACCATAACCACAACTATGGGGCACTCAATAATGGATGACACAGATGTGGGGAATGCCTCAAAATCCTTCAAAATCTTAGGCATAGTATCAAAACCACCAACCACATTAGATATAATAGTCACCACCTCAATGCCCTAACCAACAATATCAAGCATAGAGAATCTTTCCTTCATAACAAGCTTTGATGTCTTTACAATCCTAGCCACCACTTATTAAACAGTAGGTTAACCAACCATAGTTACCTTCCTAACTAGTAGAAAATCCTAATAATAGGAAAAATACATCTATTTATGATGTTAATCAAGAAAGTAATGTTGTAAGTGATTTAGTTGAGTGTGATAATGTTCAGTTCATATTAGGAAAGGTAGTAGGAGATTAACCCATTACCATAACTAAAATTCCCAATAATTAAAACACACCTGAGTCACTTATAATTTAAAAACAAAATTAAGATAAGGTAAAATACAAAATGACTCTAATTACTCCAACCACAATTCAATTTCCCCTTACTGTTCCATTTACTTAGAGACTTAAGAAAAATGTAAGGAGGATTTTAAATTGATGCATGGATTAAAAGAGATGAAGATATAAATTACACTATTAAGAGACATTAATGATATTCCTAAGTTAAATAAAATAATTAAAGGATTGTATATCAAAGTACCAAGAAGGAAGAAATAATATCCTAAAATTTTAGGTAACTAGCAAAATTATTGATTTATTAGAAGGAAACATACTTGTTCCCAAATACAAAGACCCTAGAATTCTTATGATGAATGTGAGAATTGGGAACAAGTCCATACCAAATGTTATTATAGATATAGGTACTATCATCAACACAATGACTATCAACATAGTATAATATTTATCCCTCACTATGATTCAACCTACCACTACAATCTTAAAATGGTAGATCAATCCACTACTACCCCTAAAAGAACCATAGAGAATGTTCTAGTCACCATTGAATCTTAGGAATATCTTGTGGATTTCATGATCATTTAACATATACCTAAGAGGGTAGGATATCTAATCATTATTGAAAGACCTTGGTTAATTATATTTGATCATGAATTTAATATAGATCTAGAAACATGACCATTTACAATGGAATTCATGCCAAACAAATATCTCTTTATCTAGCTACTAGACCTTCACTAGATCTTTTTAAATAGATATGAGTGGATCAACCTGAATAAAATTATACTAGTGTGCATAACTTATCCATGGTTAATATAAAATAACATGTCCAAGGATTTGGGGAACAAATAATAGAATATTTGGACCAAAAATGCCTAGCTCCAAAGCCTGACAATTTAGATCCAAAGTCTGATAGCGTAGCTCTAAAGTTTGAAAGCCTATCTATGAAGAATAATAGATTAAATCCAAAGACTAATAGATTAGCTTTGAAGACTGATAACTTATATCCAAAGATGAAAAATTATGAATGGGAGGAATTCAACTCCATTACTGAGAACCAAGACAATGTCATGAGTTTCCCAAACATGTTATCTAGTTCATTAGATATTCAACAAACCATAGTTGATCAGGCTCAAAATAGGTGGAATTCATTTTTACATGATTTTCATTATCCATTAACCAATATTCTCTCCAAAAATGAAACCTTTTACAAGTATATGGTTACATTTCACATGATAATACCACACACATGTCCATTTAATGCCTTGATGAGTGAATACAAATAGTTAAATTCCATTATTCTAGGTACTAAATAGATTGCAATCTAACTTGATAAATAGTTGAATAACAATAGCTTGTTGACTAACCAATAAGAAAGTAAAGTTTTAGATGTATTTATATGATACACATAAACCTTTTCTTAGGATTAGAGTGATATGAAATGAATACATCCCATTTTATGTACCCATCACATCTACTTTGAAGATGTTAGACCATTCAGACAACCACAACAAAGAATTAACCTAGCCTTGAAAGAAATTATAAGGATTGAGATAGAAAAACTATTATAATTTTGTTTTATTTACCCCATATCTACTGGTCAATGTGTTTCACCTCTGGTCATTATACATATAAATAATGAGAAATGGAGAGTTTGTGTAGACAATAAAGCCACTATGGGAGATTATTTTCCTTTGCCTTTTATTGATCAAGTTTTGGAAAAATTTACAAGAAAGCTAACTTTTATTTCTTAGATGGGTTAAATGGATATAATAAAATCATAATATCCCCTGAAGACCAAAATAAAACTACATTTACCTTCCCCTATGGAACATTTTCTTATACAGTCCTTCCTTTTGGATTGTGTAATACACCTACTACCTTTTAGAGAACAATGTTTTCCATCTTTTATAATCTTATAAATGATTATGTGGAATTATACATGGATGATTTCACTACCCATGGCATTATATTTGATGAATATTTTAAAATTTTTAATAAATTTCTCACTAGATGTAAAGAACATCAACTATCTTAGAGTCATGAGAAATGTATCATAATGGCTGATGAAGGGATAGTCTTAGGACATTATATCTCTTCTCAAAGCATAAAATTGGATCCAAAAAATATTGAGTTAATTTATAGGCTTATCATTCCTCAAACACAAATATACATTAAAATTTTTCTATATCATACAAGATATTACACAATATTTATTGAAGACTTTTGCAAAATAACTGCACCTATGTTTTCTTTGCTAGAAAAAGATAGTGAATTTATATGGAATTATAAGTGTCAAAAATATTTTGAAGCATTAAATAAAAACTCATTAATTCTATAATTTTTTAAGGACCTAATTGGAAACATCCTTTTCATATCAATATTAATGCTTCCAATAATGCACTAGGAGAAGTTCTAGGACAAAGAGATGAGGAAGGAAAAATGTATGTCATTTATTATATCAACAAGAATCATAATCCATAGATAAAAATTATACTACCACTAAAAATGAATTTATTTCTATTTTTTATGCCATAAATATGTTTAGGCATTACATTTATAGTTATTAGGGATTTATATATATAGGTCATTCATCTATTAAGTAATTAATGAATAAACCAATAGTAGGTGGGTAAAGTATTATATAGCTACTACTATTGTAAGAATTTGACATTACCATCATAGAAAAAATTGGGAAGTATAATGGTGTTGCTAAACTCTTATCTAGATTTATCACTATAGGTGAAGATGAACCTATGGAGGATCATGTTCTAGATGAACAATTATTTTTTATATCTATATACTCCCCATAGTTTGCATACATGGAAAATTACTTGGAAATAGGGAAGTTTCCTCATTATTTTACTTATAAATAGATGAAATGTTTGATTAAAGATAGTTATCATTTCAAATGGTGTTAATGCATATTGTTTAAAATAAGACCTAATCATGTACTTCATAGGTGTGTTAGAGAAAATGAAGTATTTGACATCATAAGAGCATACCATAGTGAACTAGGCAGACATTATTTAGTAAAATAGACTATTCATAATATCATTGGTATAGGTTATCACTAACCATATCTTTACAATACTATAAAAAGGTTTATATGGAAATGTGATCCTTTCCAAAGGATGGGTAAGCCTATTCAATCCTTAGAAATTCCTCTTCATCCTCAAATAAGTTTATAACCATTTAAGAAATGGGGTTTGGATTTTGTTGGACCAATCAACCCACCATATCAAGGAAAATAATATTTATTGATTGTGTTACTAAGTGGGATGAATTTTAGGAACTCACTTCTTTTAGGGAAGAAATGGTTGTTGATTTTTTATATAATAAGAGCATGTTGAGATTCGGAGCTCCTAGATCTATTATTTTTTTATCAAGGGCCCCAATTCATGTCTAACATGATCAAACTTTTATATAATTGTACCAAATAAATCACCAAAAATCATCATCATATCGCCCTTAAGATAATGGAAATGTAGATGTCAATAACCAAGAAATTGAAGACATTTTAACCAAAATAATAAACATTAGTAAGAAATATTAGGCAGGTAGAGTACCTAAAGTAGTTTGGGTATATAATACAACATGGAAGACTACCAAAATATTCTCTCCATATAAAATTATGCTTGAAAGGAAACCTTTGTTATCAATAGAATTTAAACTATAGACATTCAATACAATAGTTGATATGGAAATTAATCTTAATGAAGCATAGAAGGAAAGAATCATGTAGCTAAACGGGATAGATGAACTGAGAATGGATGCACTCACTCAAACCAACCTAATCTAGAATTAGAGAAATTAGTGGAATGATACTCATATTAGTTAAAAATAGTTTCAATAAGGTGATTGGGTACTTTTATTTGATTCTAAATTCCAGCATTCCAAATGTAAGCTTAGGACAAGATTATTGGGGTCATACTTAATCAAAACCATTTACAACAATGATTCTATCTAACTTCAACCAATTTATGGTGATCAAATGACACTTTTGGTCAATATTCATGGAATCAATCTATATATAAGACCTCTCAGTAGGGAAGAATTCATTTAATAAAATCAAGACCAATTTGACCTTGTGGAAGAGCTTAGTTCTTCCACTAAGGCCAAATGATCTTTATAGCAGGCATCTAATAAAGGAGTGATGAAAACCAATAAATGGAAGTTAACCTCCCTTTAAAAATTCAAAAAATAAAAAATGAAACATGAAAAAAATAAAAATATATATAAAAATAAAAAATAAAAAAATATATAAAAAATTAACGAAAAGTGAAAACTGGAAATGACACTTTTTAGAAGAAACTTTTGCAATAAACATAAATTATTATCTTGTCAACTAACTTATCTTCTCAAAATTATTTATCTTTGAAGGACACATGGAAACTTTAGGAGATAAGCATGGATCCATACAATAGAGGTACAATTGCACTTATTTTCCAAAAGGTTAGGCATTTTATGTTTTAAGTTCTGTATGTATGACCATGAGGCATACACCATTTTTCATTATGGATAAGTTATTGTAATGAAACATGGATGTGATTAAATCTGATACCATCTCCACATTTCAATATTTTATTTGAAGTTATTATAAAATATCTTTTTCAAAAAGATATGTCTTGATGTGGAAATCATTGCAAATATTATTTCAAATGCTACTAATTATGATCCCTCACACCACATCATTGATAGTGACCCTAAAAAATGATTTATCATTAAACTCTACTTGATCCAAAGTGGTTGGCCATAATTTTTTCCATAATTTTGTGATACACCTTTATTTTCTATTAATTATTTCATCACATCCCCATTTCCTTGCCTTCCTCTATACTCTACAATTTTGAGCTTAGTTTTTCATCACATAAGAAAGTTTTTGAGAGTAATATGAATAGATATAAATATTGGAGGCAAGGAGAAGAAAAGTGAATTATAAATAGAAAAAAGCGTTACTACAAGATGAATCATCTATGTTTATTTTTGAAATGGTAGGATTTCTAACTTTTTTGAAAACATTTTAGGTTTTTTAGGAAAATATTGTCCAAGAATTTTTTGAAAATTTTGATGAGGATCATTTTATTATCCCAAGATGAGCATATTTTGGTGGATTCCTCTATGATCAATGTAATTTTTGGGATTCTTGAAAAGGGTGTGGTTATCACTGATAAATTAATTTTTATTAATCTAATTCAACTATTCCTTGATGATAATGAACCGCATCTCAAATTATCACAAGGCATGGCCAAATGAATCATTCAAGATAGTCTTCCACTGCTATATATTAATGTCACATATTGGGTCATGAAGTATCTCACATGTGATGGCCAATTCACTATGGTTGAAGGAGATACCATGAAACTTCTCATTCATTTGAGCAAAAATCCACTAGACTAGAATGCCAAGTAAACCTACCATCCTTTCTTCACCATTATATAATTAATGTAGCTCAAAAATTAAAAAGGGGAATTGGGTCAGTTAGACATCATGGTTTGATTCACCTCATCTATTAGCATCATTTTATGAAGAAACCTAAAGGTGAAAAATCTTAGTCCTCATTTCTACAAAAATCATCCCAATCCCCTAGTAAGAAATCACCACATCTTATTTTTCTTCCTCCTATAACAACATAAATAGAATAAGGTCCATCTTTAGTGCCCTCAGTTCTAAATATGTTATGCCAAAGGTCAAAAATAAAAATGGGGGTTTCATCAAAAAAATCTACTCCATTATTAAAACCCTGATAAAGTCATTAGCTAATTCTCTAAGAGGAAGAAGGAGATGTACAGGAAACCAAAATTTTGGGAATTTTAAGTTCTCCCATTAAAGTTATGGATGTTAAACAAATAGTTGAAGAAGAAACCCCTTCACATAAATTTACAGATAAAGAAGAAGAAAGACCTTCAACCTCTATAGTTGATAAGGAAAATTTTCCACTGATATAAGAGGTCTTATCTTTTCCCTAGATTTCTCATGAAGATGAGGAATTGCAACATGCAATGACTCTATCAAGGCACAAGGAAACCATTTGGTAACAACAAGTAGAGTTGGATTTTCTCTTATTGACACTACAAGGTAAGAATCAAATTATTTATAATTTTAAAATAATATATGAAGATCATGTTGCTTAGGTTTGGTCATAAGAAGTAATCATTAAGTAGATGTTGAATAGACCAGAATACATAATCAATTGTTTTCTTAGTCTCATGAACTGAGTACCTTACAAAATTCCCTTATAAATAAGGATGCCCAAATTGCTTGTTTATTAAATTCTATTCTTAGTAAGGATACTCAGATTAATAATTTAAAAAATTATATTACTTGAAAAAATGCATTTCTTTCTCAATAAACTACTCACATATAGCAGCTAGCAAATTAGAATAATAAATTACAAGCTCCCTTACAAGCTATTTAGAGGCAAACTAGGGAAATAGTTGTATAAACTAAAGGACCTACAAGGTCTATTCCTTCCTTCCCTCTACCACTTCATGAGAAGATTTCAATTTTTAATATAAATTAGAAAAATATTTATAAATTAGAAGAGTAAAATGCCAAGATCAAATCAGAGTCTCAACAACAACTACAGAAAGCTCAGACTTCCATTCAAAATATTTGTGAAATTTTAAAAAAATCATTATCTTACAATCTTCTTATTTTTATGTTCTATTTCTTCATGAATAATTATACAAATGGAAAATGTAGCTAATTTCTCTTGGTTTTCCCCATGTTATTGAGGATGAGCATATATTTATGGATGAATTTCTAAAAAGTAACATGGAAAGATAGGATCAAGTTTATGAGTTCTATTTTTTTAACATTTTGTTGGGTTACTAGTTTGGATTTGTAGTGAACTTATTTGTGTTGGAAACATAATTATGTACTTTCCTTTCTACCATGAGAAATCAGATAGTTTTGGAGAAAACACAATAAATTCCTTGAATTATAGAACACTATAGGTCTATGCATGAGACCTCAATTTCTAGAGGCCCTTAAATTTCTTGTTGCTTTCTAGCCTATGTACCATATGTACAAGAAAAACAAATATAATTAACTTTTTAGATAAAATTTAGTATCTTTCAAATATTTTATGAGCCAAAATTCCACTAGCTCAATCAATTTAAGTATGGCTAGATGGGATACTTTGCCTATTGTTTGAAATGCAGGGAAGTTATGAGTCCCACCACCATCAGGTGGATTATTTAGAGAGCTCGAGTGGTTTCTCAAATTATTATTTAGCTCTTCATTGAAGGGGTATTAGATGTGTGGATTGGTATGAGATTTATACCACCCATTCTTCTTTTTCCTATGTCTCCCTAGATAAATTGGCACAATCAGGAAGAAATAAAATTTTAGGCATGGCTACATATAGACGTAATAAATTTGGGATTTTTACATGGAAATCATCATGATTGGGAGTACTAATTTGAAATCTATGATATCAGTGAGTGGATGAAATATGGGCTCCTAGATTGAATAATAGTTCTCCCACTAGTTTGCAAGAGGACTTGAAAAAGGTAAAGTATGGGGGAAAATGATGAACATTCCATATAGTTCATTATATCTAATATAAATTATCCATAAGTGTTTCCTTTTGGTTATATATTAAATAGTTAGGGTTTTATCTAAATAGGAAATGAGTTAAATTATATTTTGTTTGTATGTGATACATTAATGACTCTCTGTGTTATTATTTGTGTCTAAATTCGATGAAATGAGCACAATTTTGTATATAGAGATACATCCCTATAGCAGGATGATTTTGAGAAGTCATCAATAGTTTTGGAAACCCTTTTTGGTAATATTTTTGAATATTTGGTAAATAACATATTGATATCCAAAGATATGTAGCTTCGAAGATGCTTCGAATATGATCTGAAGCCCTGTCTAGCTATGCTTTAAAGATGTTTAGCCATGCTCTAAAGATGCCCAAATGGATCTTGCAAATCAAGATAGTAACTCTAAAGATATTATATATATATATATATACATACATATATATATATATATATATATATATATATATGTATGTATATATATATATATGTATGTATGTATATATATATATATATACATACTTTCCTTATTTAGATATCTTATTTTAGACATTAATATTCATAGTAATGGTCTAAAATGATCAAGATATACATGTACTTTTATTTTGTAAAACTGGACATAATCTCTTCATATATATGTTATTTATATTCCATCTATTGTTAGTTGAATTTGTTCGAACACCTCCCTATAATAATGGGATGTAATTCCTAGATCTTCTATTTTGAATAAGCATATTTGGTTGTTTAGATTTCCAAATTTTGTACTCTAGGAATAGTTGTTGAGATGTGCTTTAAATATATGTCTCCTCATTCTATATAATAAATCAATAGATAGTGATAAAAATTTAGATAATAGAGAATAGATAAGAAGTATTCAAGTTTACTTTCACATATCTTTATATGTTTTTTAATAATGAAATAAAGTTCAACATTCCTTTTCATTAGTGAGTAAAAGTTGATCCTGTTTTGAGGAAGGAGCAAAGGCCCACTGCTCTCTAAAGATTAGGACAAATTGGTATTTTTAGTTTATAGTTGAAAAATTTATTTCTTTAATTTAGGTATATTTGATTTTATTTCAAGTGTGATTTCATTTTCAATGCAAGTGTGATTACCCTTTTAGATACAACTGTGTTTCCATTAAATGCAACGATTTTTTTAATTCAATACAAGTGAATTTTCTTTTTACAAAGCATGTATTTTAATTTCATAATAAGTAAAGTTTGTTAACTCATATCCATATTCAAAATCTATTTGAAAACAATCTAAGTGATAATAGATAATTAACATTCTCACATTCTAAAATATCACACTATCCTACCTAGTCAGGCAAGTTGAGTGAGGATATCATAATGTCTTATGCTAGATATTTATTTTTTGGATGTTGATGGTGTGAAATGAAGAACACTTTAATAAGGAATTCCATAGGAGATATTTAATTATCCAAACATTCTAGATTTACTTTTCTACAACATAGAATTAGATTCTTATTTTATATCTTTAGGATTTAGACATCACAATAGAGTAAACCCCCCCAAAATAATGAATTGCAAACTCAAATACCAAATGGTCTCATTGCATATAGCCTTGGACACTGACCTTGGTAGGAAATGACACTAATCCATTGATATGTAAAATGAGAGGTATAATGATAGCCTATCAATGATGATTATATGGGTGCTAGTTTTGAATAGGTAAGATGAGTAGATTAAAGATGATTATATTGATGATTGATTGGATGCTAGATTGAAACTAACAAAGTGACAAGATGCTAGTAAGACATCAACTAGGTATGATATCTAACCAAGTGATGAGTGATAGTGTACTAGAATGATAGGATGATATGTATGGATAACAAGAGGACTATCTCAAAACCTTAGACCAAATTACTCAAGGTGAGATGGATATGTTATTAGGTTATGGGATAATGGGTTAAGATAAGGACAAGTATATACAGATGATGATGAAATGATAAGGGGTGATATGAATGAGACATGGATGTTTTTAGACATGTGTGTGACCTACAATCTGATAAAATAAGATGGATTTGAAATGAAAATGGTTTGATAAGGATGAGATAAGGATGGAATATACAAGATAGATAAGATTATACAAAATGAAGGATATATAATTTAAAGGTAAGAATATACAAGATCGAGATACATGAAAAAATACCTAGATATACATGTATGGGTTTGGGGTGAAAGGCTAACTTAGTTCACAAATAAAAAATGTCTAACATGACACACATCCAAATAATTGGACCAAAATGCTAGGATTAGTAAACTAATGGTGTGAAACTCAATGATCACACCATCTAATGGCTTCACAGGTGAGGTTGTAAATTGGTAAGCCATTTTGGTATTGACTGAACCTCTTAACCATGTTTACACATGATGGTCACTTGGGAGCTAATACTAACTCTGATAGTAATTTACCTATTATGTTTGATGGTCTTAAGCTAGGTTGAATGGGCTCTCTAGGGGCATGCCTGATATACACTAGGTATGATGGGCCCCAAGTCCATATGGGGTGTTGTGTAATGCTTAGTTTATATAATAAAGTCTTCCCCTTCATATAATACCTATAAGGGGTCAACCACTTTGTCGAATGATAACTACCCCTGATATTTATACTCTATCAGAACACATAGTTTGGATTAGTGTATGATGGTGAAATATATGGTCACATTCCCCTTAAGACTATGGCAAGTATATGCATATCAATTCCATCTCAGATTTCCCCTAGAAAATAAAAATGGGATGGTTTATTAGTGGTTTTTTATCCTCTAAAAGTCATCACAAGGATGCAAGGAGGAGATCATACACCACCATATCCCTCAAGTGATATATAAGTAGACCAAAAATATTAATTAACTAATTAATTAGATGTGAGATATATACAAGAGTAAGGATAGACAAAAATATACAAGATATATATAAAATGAATTTAGATAGCACAATTTAGAGTTTAAAACAATTTGATTTTTAATATGCTAAAGTATCTCTGATAGGTGGCCTATAAGAAAATGATTAGTGGTTTGATTTGATACTCTTGAGGGGTAACTTGCAAGACAAGACATTAAATCAAAATATGACCTACAAAATAGGATGTTAGAAAGATAAAATAACCTATAGATTCACAATGATAGTTGAATAGGCCTTAATAAAAAACACTAAAAAAAATTATGATTTGACTTCATAACTTATTTAGGTGATGGGGGGCATGACATGGGGGTTTGGGGGTGGTATCCCCTAATGGGTTTAAGGGGTAATTTCCCTTATTGTATCAAGGTGTAGCACACCTTGCAATATCAAGGGGCATAACCCCTTTTGGGGTATAAGGGAAGCACCCCAGTCATGCTCCCTATCATGGTATAGGGTAGGGTCAAGGGGAAATGACTCTAATGCCAAAGGTAATTTTGGACTTGTGAAAGGCTCAAAATGACTCAAAATTCACAAAAAAATGAATCTAAAAGAGACTCAAAAAGGATACTTTCAAAGGCAAAAATAAAGAGTAAAATCACAACTTCATAGGACAAAACCATAGATACACAATTAGACTAATGCAATATTATGACTAAAAAATGCAATATCGAGACTTTTATGCAATATCATGTGTATAAAGTCATGATTTTTCAAAAAGTGGCTAACTGATAGTGGTTACCATATGGTTTTTACCAAACCATGAGAGTTAAGATGATATCACAAATTATATAGTAAAATCATAATTCATGAATTAGTGATATTTTGCATCAAAGAAAAATGATTAAAGCTCTACAATCAAACTTTCAAACATAACAAAAGGTGTGATAAAATATAGACAGGATAAAAATATATTTAGAGACCAAAATATGAGCACATAAGATCTGAAAGATACTTTATATGTGTTTAAACTATATTATTATGTGATTAATATAGTATTGTGTATTTACAAACAATATCACTTAAATTATGATAGAACCACAAGTTTCCTAGAAAAATGTGACTAAAAATTTATGGGTTTACCTAGGATAAAAGGACTATGAGCTTTTTCTAATTTTAAAAATCAACCCTACAAGTCACATAGTTAGTGTATATATACAAAAAATGCAATGGATCCTATAGAAAACTATTCTTATAGTTTAAATGTTATTTAATATAAAATCACTATTTTATATGAAAAAACCATAACTTTAAACAAAATACAATGATTCATGAAGTCATGATTTTTCAAATGGCTAAAAAAATTATAGGGTTAATTAAAACCAATAACGAATAGGGTTAGACTATTAGCTCAAAATCACAAGTTATAATGTAAAATCACTACTTATATACAAGTGTCATTTGATGATAGTGTTATTGGTAGACATCATAAACTACCAAAATATGTAAAATAATGGTAGTCATATCAAGAAAAACATTGACTCTTAGGGTAAAACTAACATTTTAATGTCATAACTTGTAGGTCAAAACCATAGTTCACCTAGGTGTGCAAGTTTGATAAAAATCTAGAACTTCTTCTTATTTAGTCAGCCTTGTAGGATATCAAAAACACCACTTACAATCCAAATGTTTAAATTGGGAGAGCCCATCCCACCATGGTCACTAAAATGTATTTGAAATTTTGAGCTAAATGAAATTTGATTGTATACCTACATTAAAAACACCCATAATACCAATATACTAATTAAGATCTAGAGCCATTTAGATAAATTTCAAATATATAAATGAACATTCAAAGCATCCTAAAGATAGTTACTTAAAACCAATATTGAACAATAAAAAGACAAAAGTATTTGGATTGATATTACCTTAGACTTAGATTCTCAACATTATGGTAGCTTGATTCATTGACTTGGATGGACTAGTTGATCATGTGAACATGAAGACTCTATGGATTCAATGGTTGATTTTTATTAGATCATGGATATTCTAGTTAGTTTTTTATTGGAATATATTCATGGATTTTCTTGATGGGTTAAATGGAGGAATGGATTTATTTATATAGAAGAGACAGGGATGATCAATGGATATATCGATTTCAAAGCTGGGTTTTGGAGATCTATGGTAGAGGATTATCCAAGGAATTAAAAATTCCTTGGAAGATTATAGAGGAGAGAAAATTCTACAGGTGGAACTCTATATAATATATTTTGGAGGTTTAATCATGATTATGGATGCATTATATAGGTGATAAGAGGATTCTATATAATCTAGGGGGAGGCTTGTAGGAAATCCTATGAATAGGCTTAGAGGTGGGCAAGTGGGACTTGGGAATTTTCAATTCCCAAATAATATATAAGTCAGGTTATTATAAGATAATGGGGATTTAATAGATTGGTGGGGTATTAGTAATGTTAGTGAATGAATAAATTAAGGGGGATATTAGATCAATTAATTAAGATTAGGATAAAGGAGATAAACTAGTGGGATTAATTAGAATAATTAGTACGAGCAAAATTTAGTGTATACATGTAATATCTCTTGTAATATTCATATTTAGTTCCCATTATTGGTATTTATATATCCATATGGATGAGGAAAATAAAATAATCTAAAAAAATTAAAATTCATATCATAATATAAGGAAATGTTAAAAGGCAAATAAAATCCTAAAAGTTAGATCACACCAAAATACATGATTCTTTTAGTACGTATCCATTTTTTGTCAAAAATCAAAGTATATAATTGACCTCATGATTTATTCTAAGTCCATTTGGGTAGACATTATACTAGGGTATGATATCCCATTTAATCATTATTTATCTTATTAAATTCTAATATCACCTACTATCTTACACAAGTACCTAATCTTTAGAGTAGAATGATAATGATGTAAGGGTTCCTAAGGAGTGGAGAACATGTTGTGTTAAAATAGGATCCTTTTAATTTTTTTGCATTATATCTTTCATGGGATGATATTTATACTTCCTAGTTAGCCTAAGATTATATTTTATAGGTAGGGTTCTCTAGAGCCATTATGGCTAAAAACTATTAGTCTTCCAACATGATTAGAGTTTCTTATTTTTATTAAATACCATGTTTTCACACTGGTGGAACCCTCATTTCCTTCCCTTTATTTTACCCCCTTGATTGGTAGGTTTTTTCTTAAACCTTTATATCTTATTTACTTCTTATTCTCTATCTCTTTTAGATAAGGTAACATAATGACATTTCTAAATGTTTACATCTTTAGAATAGACTCTAAATCTTTGAGCTTTTACTAAATTATCTCTTTGTTATTTGATTATCTATATAAGATTTATATTAGTTATATTTGGGACTTTGAGTTTTATATTCAATTTTTTAGGGCCACCAAGTTCTATTTATCCCATTCATGCTTTAATATTTCAACTTTTTATGGGTCGTGTGGTCATGTTTCTAGTTTTTTCTTATCTTTTTTTGAGTTTGGATTGTTTTAGATTAAGGTAAAAACAAGTTTTGAAGGGACCCCAAAACCCTATACAACAAGGAGAAAGATAAACCATAAAGCATGACCAGGTTTATAAAAGAACCTATTTCTAGTAAAGTACCTAAACCAGGTTTTATAGGGACCTATTACCATTAGATATGACCAGATAAAACTGTAGTCAAAACACTAATCTAAAAGTTAACAGACTGGATCAACAACTTGAACAACCTCCCAGACTAGTAACCAGTAAACCAAAAAAGTAACCAATTTACTAACCCCAAAAAACTAGTCAGCAAAAGGGAACATTAGATATTCCTTTTGAATTGAGTTTTTTTTTACACGATCGAAGATTCATATCTAGAGGGGGAAACAAAGGCTTAGACTTCTTCTTCTTAACTACTATCCATCCATCCTCTAACTTTGCTACCTCAGCAACCCATACCTCAGAAGATAATGATCCTTGGACCCCAGTGGGCATAGATGCCACAACAAATTCCTTGTGAGAACTAGACAAAGTCTGGCTCTTTAGAGGATCCCCTATAATAGGGGAAGAGACCACCACCTCCACCACTGGCTCAGAAAGATCACTAACCACAGCCTCTACAAGAACTTCATTAGAGTGTTTCACCAAATATTCCTCCTCAACCATCGGCTTGAAATGAATACTTTCCTCAGTCTCAGAATCAGAATCAATCAGAGCTTCCATATGTTGTTTAAAAATGTTATGTTCAGAGGAAGCCTCAGGCCACCAAGAAGGTGGTCATCTGGATTTGGATTTCCCAGCTGCACAATGAGCAGCAATATGACCTGTCAGGTGGCACTTCTTGCACCAAAAAGGGATCCCCTCATAATCCAACATTTGTGTCCATGTACCCCTTGGGGATTCCAGGAAAATTGCCTCAGGAAGGCCCTTAGAAACATCCAAATATACCAAAAAGTGAGTGCAAGTCGAATGGTGAAAATCCAAAATACCTTCCTTCATAAATAAAAAATCTCCTATAGCATTTCCAATGGTTTCAAAAACTGACTCATGCCACAGATGTATTGGAAGATAAGGGACCTGCACCCAGATAGGGATCTTGTTAAAGTATTTCAAGAGAGGATTAAAATCCTTATGCCATGGTTTGGCCATGAGAGGATATCTACCCTGCCAGGAAAAATTATTGTGGCATAAAATAATCTTCCTATCATCAGAGCAGTGGAACAATACTATAAAAAAAACCCTGGTGCATGGGAAGATTTGGGCATTATTTTCAATAAGTGGCATCTAGGTCTTGGAGATCTAGCCCTGTAGATATGCGAGAGAGGGCCAAAAGCCTCAGAAATGAAAAATAGCAGCAAGAGAGGAAAATTGTTCTTCCATTTAGAAGATTTCTTCCACTGATTCAAGATCTAGAGTTACCCTAATAGGTTTTAAAGCACTTGCAGGTGAAACATGGGAAGGCCTAGATGATGCGTAAGGTAGAGCATCATGTAGTCCAACTTTGAAAGCAGCCACATCCACAAAAGTCATTTCCCTAGAACCAAAACTTGAACCAGGAGCATGGGATCCATTAGCATAACACAAGGCCAAAATAGAGCCCCCATCCATAGAATAAATCACTTTAGGGTCACTCTGAACCCTCCCCCCACATACAGAAGAAGCCCCACCCGTAGCAGTAACCACAGCCATGCCAACTATCGGATTCACAACATCCGGTTTCAAATTTTGGAATCACGCACACGCAGGATCCATGTGTCCCAAGATATGTTTAGTAGGATGCTTTCCAACTAGAATGAGAATTTTAGTGGAGCCCAACTTATATGGAAACTTTTGAGTTTGGATTGTTATTTCTCTTACATTGATGCCTATATCATATAATAGTTCATTGTGTCCTTTATTTGATTTTTATTTTTACTTATATTAATTTGGATGTATTTTTGGATTGTAGTTCATAATTACCCTTGGAGTTTTATCTACTTACTTAGATCTTTGGGTTCTAACCTATCCCTAGTGATCTCAGCTTGCCAATTTTTCTAAGTGTTTCAATCATTTTTTATACTTTTTAATTTACATACATTTATTTACCATCTTGTGTATGCACACATTGGTTCTATACATTTTTAGCCTTCTATCCTTAGGGTTTTTAAAATTAATTTATTTTACCCTCTATCATCAAGACTATGGTATTTTCATGTAGTTATTCATCAAAAAAGTGAGTAAATGTATGTATATGTTACTTTAATTTATTCATTTATCAATAGTTCTTTAGCATTGATTTTTAGTTATGTTCTTTTGTGTTACTATGTTTCTATCCCAAATCACCATCCCACATTAAAATATTGTGACACATGATGAGTTTAGAGTGGGGAAAATGTATACACCTCATATTTTCAATTTTATCACTTTATTGATGATTTTTATTATAGGGGCTTATTGACACATCAATCTCCATGATTGCATGCCTTAAAGGAGACCCTAAAAATTGGGTGGGTTTAGCTCATAGTAATTTTTGAGATGTATTTTAATATTATCATGTATCATCATCATGACTATCAGTCTAACCTAATTTAATTATTTATCCATATTACCTCTTTATCTAATTTCATCTAGATTTACTAGATTCCTTATATCCTACTATATGAGATTGGACAATACAATTTGTTTCTTTCTTAGTCTTCCATTTAATTTATCATATAGCTTAATATAGTTATGAGTCTATCTTCTATCATTTATATTATATTGGTTGGTTGATACCATCATCCTATAGTTAAGGGTTAGTTTTGGGTATTGGATATGTATTTGTGTGTGCGTGTATGTGTATGGGTCATATTTCATTCCCAATAGAGATATCATTAATAAACTATTCTTACACTTGCATTTCTAATCCTGCATAGTGTTTTTGAGAGTTAGAGGTTTAGAACCTTATCTTGGAGGTCTTGTATTATGGTGTCATTTAAGATCAATAGGAGAGGTCTTTGGAGTTTACATCTAAGGATATCTAGGTGTTCATCTTACTATTTTATTTCTTCATCCTAGAAAATATATTAAAAAGGACCACTTGAACCAAAATGGGAGATTGAAATGTCGAGAGATATACCCAATTTTAAGTATTTATATACCTATACTATTTTCTCTACTTAGTATATAGGATATTTTTTATTTATTTTTGAATGTATGTGTTTATCCTTTCTTAGGCTATTCATTATACTAAATAATTTGGTATATATGATCCAAAACTTAGGATCTTTGGTTGAAAGATAATTCAAGAAACAAGAATAACACAATTGTAATAATGTTGTCTCTGAGAAGAGATGTTTTATTGATCAAATTTGTAGATCTAAACATATACCTATCTTTGAGAAGAGATGTCTCATTGTATTTTGGGATACATATATTTGTATACATAATTTTAAGTTAGGAGGAGGATGTGTAAGGTCACCAATATTGAGGGAGATGAAGTGGTTTGACTTCCATGATTTACAACATTACAGAATTCAAGAAATTACTATTTTTAGAAACTTACTATTTTTAGACTGCACTATTAAAATTGAAATTTAGGACACTTGCATTGGGTTTTTGAGGGTCACAAACCATTTATCATATATATATATATATATATATATATATATATATATATATATATATATGTGTGTGTGTGTGTGTGTGTGTGTGTGTGTGTGTGTGTGTGTGTGTGTGTGTGTGTGTGTGTGTGCATGTGTGTGTGTGTGTGTGTGTGTGTGTGTGTGTGTGTGTGTGTGTGTGTGTGTGTGTGTGTGTGTGTGTGTACCATTTCATCACATTCTTAGCTTTTTAATGGTTTAAACGGGGAGTCAAATGGAGGTATGGTACAAAAGTTATGGCTCCTGAAAGTTTTTCCACTAATTGGGATACAACCATCACCCAAATTGTTGCCTAAAATGTTTCTCGGATCAATATAAGGTTTCCTAAAATTTACATTGATCACCTTAGGTTTTATAAACCCCCATTTGGTTTACCATTAGTCTTTACCTTATTTACAATCACTTACCCATCACTTACATTATTTTTATCTCTTACCCATCATTTACTTATAACTATTACCAATAATTTATCTCTATTGAGAGATATAACCCATGTCATGTGATTAGGCATTGGAAACCTTTCCTTTGGACATTTGACAAAAAAATACCCTCTATTAGGTCTACAATATTTTAGGTCCTTATCTAATCATACAATTATATGCAAGCTCTATTGATAGACCTTATTTGAGTCATGATATATTGAGATAAGGAGGGTAGTTATATGTCATATTATCCCATGCATACACTTTCCATCCAATGTAACTAAGCCTAACTCTAAATGTAACTAAGTCATAAGTTCAAAATCAGTAGATGTAACATGGGTTGAATGGTCACTATAAGAAACCTCCCTTTAATATACATAGATATATCACTCGTAGTGATAGTAACGCAAAGTATCCTTATAATATACTCTAATTTAGTAGTAATGATAAATTACATGAAGAGAGGTGGTCATTGAATCTATGAAGGTCCATATTGACTAATGGTCAACCTATAACTCTAAGGTTTAGTTTTGACCAACTTAATTGGTCTGGTCTTAATAACTAATTTGAATATATCCCAATAAATATCATTAAATTTATCAAGGTGATTATGTGTATGCTTAAGGTGATATGGAGCTATCATGTGTCCATCATGTTGCATCTTACTCATGGGCTAATGACCATTTTCCCCTTGTGTCCATCTTGTCTTTACAACACCCAAAAGGATCATGTACTCCATACCTTCACTAGATCTTAGGTTCTCTCCTATGTAGGTGAATGTCCACCAAATAATGGTATGTGTATCTTAGGTATGTATACTAACACATAATCCAATCTTAGTGTTGAACCTATATATTAAGTTATTTAGAGGTCTCAAGTGAGGACTTACTATCTCTAATAAAATATATAATAATTTCACACACTATACATATGTGGAGGAACCTCTCAAAAGCCATTTATTGGTTAAAATATCTTTGTTTGAAACTACAAAAAATTCCCATAGATATATCTTTGATCATAATATATCTCACTAAGTGGTCACCAAGCATTATTTTCTTAGCACAAATATTCCATGGTCCCATGTCCATTGGGTTCCTATAAAATCATTGTTGTGTAATATTTCTACCTCTTAAGTAATTAATATTATACAACTAAGTACATGATTCATATCATTGTTGAAAAATTGGTATTGAAAAATAATCCCATAGCTCCCCATATTGAAACTATGCTTTGATACAAAATGCCGTGACCATAATTTAGTATAAGTAAATACACCTAATATAAGCACTCTCATTTTTTATTATGTATATTTCAAAACCAATATGACCCATGACACTCTATGCAATAACCAACACACACCATGTGAAACAATATGTATGCTTACTATTATAAATGTGGATTGCACCCATTGAGGAGGTGTTTCAAGCTCCTCACCCAATTGATACAATTGGATCACTTAAATACTTTGGGTGACATATGATTAGAGTGTGTCATGTCCCCTTTTTAATTGACATGTTCTGAGTTCATGGTTAGCCTATTATGCGACCTTCGTAGGCTAATAAGATGGATAGAGGGTCATAATGGAGCTTGGCTCGACTTTGATTCACAGGATTTCTACATTTGATTTTCATTCAGGGTATTTCAGACACATTTGGCTTGAGCTCCTACTTTTTAGGGATATTTGATATGCAGCGGAGCGCCTTTATTGTGGTATGGTTATGTGCGGAATCACTCCCTGATTCACTAGCTTCGATCGGTTCATGGATCTGACATGTATTGAGGGAGATATTAATATTTGATTGATTTAATCAAATATTAATTATTTATCCTATTTTTAATTAGAAACCCTAATTATAATTTAAGAAACCCTAATTAGGGCAAGCATATCTTTTTGAGGGTATAAGGGTTTCTCATGGAGGCCATTGTTCATTATGCTATTGATTATTGATATTGACTTTGAGAATTTCTTCTGTGAAGACTAAGCCTAGGGTTCAAGGATTCCATCTGCATTGGAGAACGTTCCCTCTTCAGTGTGTGTAATTAAGAGGCTGTGGAATATCAGCTGATCTATTGCCAAAGTGAGAGATAGCTTCATCCAGAAGTTATCACAGAATTTCAAGTTTGAGAGATAACTTCACACAGAAGTTATTACAAATATTCCAGGTATTTCTTTATTCTTGTTTTGATTCAATAAATTATACAGCTAGAGATCTTTTGTGCTAGAAACGTATATTTTTAGATCAGGGGTTGAAAACAGGGAAGCTTGCTTAATTGGCGGTCGTACAAAGTCTGTACAGGTCCATACAGAGGAACTGACCTCGGCAAACAGAGGGTTTCCAGTGACCGACATCGATCGACTGAAGACCGACGTCGGTAGAAAGCTGACCTATAGTGACCGACGTCGGCAGTTTATCGACCGACGCCGGTGACTGTGTGTTTGACACAGCAGGCCGAGACCTTCCAGAATCCAATTTTCACTTCCAGTTTCCAATTTTCGCTTCCAGTTTTGCTAAGTCAAGGTTTTTAAGACTGTATTTCATATTTATATGCATAAGAAAGGACTACAATTGTAATAGTTTAGAAGGACCAGTGATACAATCTGTAATTTGTTATTAAGAGACTATATTATTGTGATCATTCTGAATTTATTCAACAAAAGTAATATCTTGTTCAGAGTTTTTTTGTGTTGCTATATTTCCTGTTTGGAGGGGATATTACAGAGTGAAACTATAGAGAAGTATGTTTCCCTTGGTTAATATCATAAAACTAACACTAAACTAATGTATTTGCAAGGAAAAGGGAAAATAAGGACATTAACTGAACCTAAATCTAAATAAAGGTGATGCATGAAAGATGTTTTGCTCCCTAAAATAGCTTCTTAAAAACACTAATATACTCAATATTTATTGAAAATATCTTAAAATCTCCACAAATGTGTTATTCACACATCAATACTTCATATGAGATATGTGATTCTATGTATAGGATAATGAGAGACAACTAAAAGGTCTTAAATCAAACATAATAAAATAGTTTCTATAACAATTCCCTAGCCTATACAATGTCAACACAACATACAACATGTATAAATTAGCCCACTAATAACAAGGTGAAATCAAAGGAAATAAAAGAGGAAGAAAAATTTTATCACAATTGTAGATCAAATAAGCATGAGATTAACACAAGTATATCATCATAAGGAAGGTAAATTTTAGTCTTTTATTAATCAAAAGTCTTAAAACCCAACATTGCATATGGGTAGAGTCTAGTCATACCCAAAAGAGGGAAGCAAATAATGGTTATTTCAGACCTACATATAGATTAATAAGTAAGAGAGAAGAGAGGGAAATATCAATATGGCTAATGAATGATGCATTACTCTTCCATTTGTAGTTTTAAACCTGAAAAATAGGCATGAAAATAAATGATATCAGCCCATTTAAACATACCAAGCCTAAATGATTGATTGTCTTCCAAAGAGTGTGGATTAATGGGGATATTTTAGGCATATTTACCCTATATATGGATTCATATTATATATATAGTCATCCAATTCTTCTGTTGGTAGTTATAATACTAGAATATGGCCTACTTGGCATCTATAAGGCATTAATAAACCCACTTCTCTCATGTGTATGTTGACCAAGCTTAGAAACTTAATTGATATTCCATAATGGTCATGAAATAGGTATGTTTACTCCAAAAAACTATTAAAATTGTATTCATATTCCTAATTTACTCTCCTATCATCCTTCTAAAAAACTCTTTAGCCTTTAATTACCTCTAGAAAATGCATTTCAATCAAGAAAACACACTTTATCTCCTCTCTATACTTGTAAAATTTGTAACATCAGCAGATTTAAAGGATCAAGAAAATTTTAAAATAATAAATCCTTAATTATTAATATTTAAGATCAATTAAAAACATTAAAATAAGTGTGATGACTTCATGGTAGCCTCTACAAACCCATATCATTCATGTTTGAAGCTAATCCTAGTAGCAAGTATAATATCTTGGTGTTGGTATTGAGTTTACCTCTTCATCATGAAGTGTTTCTAGGATTGTAGCTCATTTTTAGGTCATAAAAACTTTTATTAACCCTAAAAAGTGTTTTAGTCTCTTAGAACAACAATTATTTCCTATTCATGCTTCAAATCCTTTTTATCTTCTTTACATATCATTAAAATGAACTTAAAGAATTCACCTTCAACTATGAGAACCTTGATTTCTTAACTAATTTATAGACTTAAGTGGGATATAACATAATATAAAATTAAATTAAATAAATACTTTGATATTTTTTCTCAAACCTGAAACCTCACTATGAGCCTATGCATGATCACAATCCTTGATTTACCTTTTATCCTACACTTTATCCAAAATAGGGGAAAACAAGTTCTCAAGTTAAAAAATACTATCTAAATGGAATTAGACCTATATATTGGTCATTTAAAGTGGTAAAAAACCCCTATGAGTCACTTTCGATTTCATCAAAGATGTCTTCCACTTTATAATCCTCCCTCTATCCTTCTCTGACCCCTAGATGAAATAAGACTTGTACTTGATAGTCTTAAACTACATTTTCTTAAGTTATAGGTCTGTAAATTGATACAAATCATAATGGAGATAATATGAGAACATGAAACCTAAAACAAACTTTTTAAAATTAATTCAACATATCAACTCAAAATTTCATCCAAATTGGTCCATTGTTTTCCAAATTGTGCTCATTTTTGGCTTCTTGAATACTCTTTTTCTCCATTTTTAACAAACCTAGACTATATTTTAAAGTTACCTCTCATTTAATTTAATATAAATACATGATACCACTTGTAAAATATAAATTTTTAAACAATCCTTAAATCCAAATTTCATAGGTTCAGGAGGTCTAAAACTCAAGTTATGCTCTTTTTGTCTACCTAGGATCTCATAGGGTAACAAGCTTGCCAATTTAGTAAACATTTTGCATTTTGAGTTTTAGGAGGTTTAATAAGATAATTAATTTTTTGTTTGATATATATTAACCCTTATATATTATTAAATCATTTAAATTGCACGTTCAATGATAAAAATCCTCTAAATTGTCCATTTTTAGGTCTAAAGGCCTATGTATTTGGCCTCAAGACTAGAACCTCATCCAAACCCCTAAAATCTTGAGATACAATGAGATTTAAATCATGTTATAAGGATATTTTGTAATTTTCTTGGTACTTGGACATGTATAGAGACCTTATAAAACTTCCCCTACTCTTAAAACTACTTTCAAAGATGGATTCAAGCTTCATTGTGACTATCTCTACATGACTATGCTTGGGAAACACCTACAACTTTAGAAGTTGTATCAACCTTGAAATTATTCCTTGAAGGTGAAAATTCTAGGTTATTCTCACTCGATATTACAACTCCATTTTACCTTTATGATGCTCTAAAATTCTTGGACAACTTTTCCATCACCATTTTGCACTAGCATGCTTCTTAATGAGATTGAGGACCTACAACTCTCATTAAGAGTGGTTTATACTAAATAGAAACTCATTTTGAGGATTAGAGCATGATTAAACATTTTTTAACCATAAAAACCATGTATAAAGGAATAATATTCTTATAATCATGGATATGCAAGGTAAATTGTTTGTAATCTATCCTTTCCTTATAGATTTTCATATAACATCATGTCATTTGTCTTGACTTGAAAATTTGTTTGATAGTTGATCAGATGCATGAGGGATCTCATGTTTGATTTATTCACTCACTCTAGTGTGAAAAAATCTTAAATTAAATATAACACCTTCTCATATCCCTATTTTGACTCCTCAAATATAATTATAAGTTAAAAAACCTGATATGATGTTTCATGGATTTGTCATTATTACCTTAATCAATGCTAAAATACATTAACTTCAACTAGACAAACTTAAATAGTGATAAGTGCATTATAATAAAATCCAAAACATTATAGACATTAGTTAAAGGATATTGGACCCTAAACACCCTTGATACAATCTTGAAAAGTTTGGGATTTCATATTGGTCATGTGTTAGCATGTTTGTAGGTGTTCTCAACATATTTAGAGGTTCTATGGATTGAGATTATACTTTAAAAATTATTTTTAAGTGTTTTTAAGACCAATATAACTAATTTTAAGAATTTCATATAGGAATGTGGGAATTTTTTTGGGTTTGAGACCTTTGTTACTTTCCATCTCAACTTTGAAGACCTATTAGAATATCCAAGATTCAACCCTTCTTTGACCTTGTCAAGTGATTTCTTGTGAACATTTCACTCTTCATTATATTATATATATTTTTGGGATTTGAGAGAGGACCATTAATATTTTTAAAAACAATTTGATTAATAATAATAATTTAATATGCAAGAAAACCCTTCTTCTACATGTGTAGGCATGTATACTAGATTCCAAGCTTGAATGGCTTTCAATATCATTAGCATTATTGAAGTTCAAGTGGATTTGTAAATGTGATGGAAATATTATATGAAGTAATATGGGTTATTTTAATTTATGGAGGTCCATTTTTCTCATGGAGGACTCATTGTAATGCCATGAAGATAGGCTCTTTCCCCAAATTTGTAAATCTACCCCCACTTGCATGAATGCATAAAAACCCTGGTGGATGGATCCTGAAGACCTTAGCTATATCTCATGTAAAAATATGAATTTTATGTATCTTAATTGTAATTAAAAAAAAAAAAAAAACCTCTTAAAACCATCCATTCCATTTAAAAAGGCCTAGAACATCAAAAAAGCATATTTCATTTATTGGGGTCTTAAGAGGGTTTGAGAGCAACTAGGAGAGTTTTACTGGTGGTACATGATTTTATAATTATGAACTAGTCTAAATGCACCAAAATTATTCCAAATAGACATATTTAGACTTCCCAAAATTAACTCTTTACCATGCAATATAAAAAATAATTTTCCAACTAAAACCATGCTCTATTTGATGGCTTTTGAAGGCTATTTATTGCTCTTAATGATTATTCATAGAGTTATCTAGTTATTTATATTTTATACCAATTGTAAAATTATATTTAGGACCCTATTATCCCTATATAATTTATGTATTATTCTATGCATCTCCTTAACAATTCTATCATGTTCTGGAAAATAACCACTCTAGTCTTCAAAGAAGAAATGAACCAGTTTTTGCCTTATTTATAAATTTTAGTGCATAAAACTCTAGTATAAGACTTATAATATATTAAAAATGATTTTTATTATTTCCCATTGCCTTATTATAACATTTACCTAATTTTACAGTTCTTTACACCTCAATAAAACCCTCAAAATCTTGCATTTTACATGAAAATATCCATTTTTAAATGTTTTTATTATTATTTTCTGAGGTTGATGATATTAAACCATAAGTATGCCTCCAAATCCTTTTAAAACCCTAAAAAAAATCCAAAAACCAAAAATATACGTGTTCATGCTTGAAAGGGTATGGTATTAGACCATTACAGACACTTTTTCATGTTTGAGGAGGAAAAAAATGTCAAATGTGAAAAAGAGGGAAAAAAGGCCAATTAATGTAATTTGATTCCATTTTGTATAGATTATGAGTATCATGGTGTTATATTTTGGAATTATATTAGCTTTTAAGACATTAAAATAGGGGTTTTATTCATAAATGAGCTTGAATGATCCAAATAATATGACATTATGATCCTTACACCTTTCCATGCGCTTGAAGACACTATTTGAATGTGTTTATCACCTTAAAAGCCTCTTGAAATCCTCAAAAACCATTTTTGACTTCATTTTAATTTTTATATATCCATAAATAAACCTTGTTAATGGATAATTAGACCTCATATGGACCTTAATATTATTATTTCTGGTGTATATTAAACTAACTACACACCAAACAAATCTTCTCACATAGTAAATAATATATTTTTGAAATATATTTTATTCAAGATACATGTAATATATATATATATATATATATATATATATATATATATATATGTATGTATGTATATATATATATATGTATATATATATATATGTATATATATATATATATATATATACATATATATATATATATATACATATATATATATATATACATATATAGATATATATATACATATATAGATATATATATATACATATATATATATATATATATATATATGTGTGTGTGTGTGTGTGTGTGTGTGTGTGTGTGTGTGTGTATATATATGTATATTTTAATGAGCCCTTATAAATAAAGAGTTAAATTATATCACTCAATCTAAACAATCTCTCAAATCTATCTCCTAATATCTCTCCCTCAAACCTATTCTTTCTCACACACCTAAAATAACTACGCGAGTTGTGACTACAACTCACTCACACAATGATATTTTATTCTACCTATATTATTATTAAATGAGTTGAAAACTAATATTAATAATAATAATATATATAATGTGATCACTAACATTAGGCTATTCCTAACATTCTCCCTTTGTACAAACATGGGGAAGACATTATCCTATATAGTAACTTCCACCAGACTCAAATGATGTTTTTTTCACTTAGATAACCACCAACCTACAAACAAATGATGGTTTTACAATATATTTAGCACTAAAATACAAAAAAGGATAATTTTACACTCTTTTTAATACCAACCTACAATCAAATTATGGTTTTACATGTGGTTAACCAACAACCAAAACATCTATAAGGTTTTATAAGACAACCAATAAACTTACATAATGATAAAACATTATTTTAGTCCTCATCACTATCTTTACTTCAAGGGGATATACAAAGATAGAAGATCCCTTGTTTCAATAATTTAATAGGAATGTACTTTTGTTCTTATTTGCACACATATAGTGGAAAAATATGAAAAATCATACCACACAAAATATGTCACCAAACATCTAGGCCCCATCGTTGATGACTAACAAGAGAATCTAAAACCTCCATCATCTATTTCCTTTGTCCTATAGTTTCTTCTTCTTAATGAGATGATGTGTCAATAAATCTCATGTCATTTTTTATGACAACAGTCTGCCCCACAATTTAGACAACATGTACAAGTGAAAATACATCCATGAGGCATTTTTTTATTTTAAAATTTTGACTTTATATGACATAGGACTTTTGAAAAAATGACTCAACATATTTGAATTAGACTGGCATGACTAATGAAATTATCTTGATATTCTCTAAATGATAATAAAATGGACTCATAATAACTTTATTTTTTGCATAATAGATAGATTTGGTCTCATTGACATTTTTTATGTTTTTGATTTATGACAATATTGATAACTCTTAACTATAGACACGTGAAGTGTGACTTTATTGACATAACCATATATTAACTCTTTTGTATTTTTTTTAATAATAATTATAAATCTAACCTAATAAAATTGAACCATAAAGATTCATTAACTAAAAATAAAAACTTAATAAAAAAATGATAAACTATAATGTACAAAGCAACTTATTATTTGACATAAATCAAATAATGAACATTAACTACCAACTAAACTAATGATTCCATTTTTTTTACACACTAATATCTATGTGATATAAACCTAGAGTCTATGATACAGTCAACCAATACAAGAATACTATAAACTATTTAAAAAACTAGATTTGTATTAGAAGACTAATTATAAACCTATCAACTATAACCAAAACTTTGATTTTAGACTTAATACTATTTTGACCTCAATACAAAAAGTGCATGGAAAATTAAAAATAATTACATGTGATTCATTGCATGCATGTGGGCACTCTTTATGGTCTTATTTGGCAAGATCACAATCAAGGCAATTTGAGGAAAATAGAAAAATTATGGATCACTTTATTAAAGGAGTAGGTCATTTAAACTTATATCTATCACATGATATAACTAGTGGGTGTGGATAAGGAATGACCCAAAATCAGAGGTTGAATGATGGTCTACACAACAATTAGTTCTTCAAACTAGATTGTAGATGGTGGACAAGACAAGGCTCAACCTTGACAATTAAAACTTTAATGATTCCACATATTTAGATAAATCAGACTAGAAATGAATATGATATAAATTTGATCCTTTTGCATCTCTTTTTCTTCAAACCTTAGAGACAAAATTTTATAATGCTGATTTCTAATAGATATATTCTCAACTATTTGATGCACTAATAATTTTTTCTTGGATAGAGAAACCAAATATGCTTCAAACTAGGTAATTTATGATGAAGATGCATTCAAATAGACTGAGGTAATTCAATCGAGTGAGATGGATGGCAGTGTATAAGAGTTGTTCATGAACTTGCAAGTGTACATCAATGGACTTCTCTCAAATCTAATTATAATTCTAAATAGGTAGTTGTGTAATAATTATCTACTATAAATATTAGTGTAGATGTGGATGCCTAATGGGAATGTTCTTAACTAGTGTCAAATTCTATCATTTCCAATGTAGCACCAACTTTTTTTGATTATAGGTCTTCATGAAGTCTTCTACCAATATGAAAATATAATCAATGCTTCATATTTAATCCATTATCATCACTGTGAAACAAACATCTATAGGATTTTGGATTATATGGTGTTCTGAGACTAGACATTATTTCTAGTTTAGATTAAACTAACTAAACACCAAAAAACTCTTCTCACATACAAAATAATATATTTATAAAATATATTTTATTTGGGATACATCAAATAGAGATATATATAAATATATAGTTCATTGAGCCCCTAAAAATAAGGAGTCAAAGGCTATCACTCAATCTCAACAATCTCTCAAATCTATCTCCTAATATCACTCCCTCGAACATATTTTTTCTCATACACCTAGAATAAGTACATGAGTTGTGACTAAAACTCACATAATAATATTTTATTATACCTATATTATTATTAAATTATTTTAAAACTCATATGAATAATAATAACATAAAAAAATATAATGTGAACACTAACATTAGGTTATCCCTAACAAATACATGCTCATGTTCATCTCATGACTACAACTAATGAACTCAAGACCTATTTTAAGGAGAAAAGTGATGTGATGGTCAAGTTTTGAGTGTTAGGGGTTGATATTTAGCCTAATAGGCCAAAATATAAACACTACTGATGACTCAAAAGGGTTTCTTGCCTACAAATCAAAGAGACCAGTTGCCTTGGTAAGTCCATTGGTCATGGAATTAAAAGAATCTAACTATGGAATAAACACCCTATTTTAGTAGCCTTAAGCAAAATAAAACTCACCCTCAAACACATAAAATAATGAAATAAAAGATAACAAAAAACTATTCTAGAGAAATTATGAAAATATTTTAAAAAATAACCTACTAAACATTATGAAAATAACACTTAGAAATAAGGAAAACATCTAACTTATCCTATACTGACTAAGTAGGAGGTTTTCTACATAAATCCATTAACATATTATATAAAGTACATACCTTTTATAATAAATTAAGGATGTTTTTCATGTATTCAACCAAGGGTGTAGGAGGGTTGGGTATCCAACAAATTGGTGGAACACTTCAAGAACATAAACAAACTAATTTACCCAATCCAATTGACTAGAAGTAAAACTAATTTGAAGTGAATAGGTAAGTTGATTCTACCATTATTAATGCCCAATATCATGCTCTATATCAAGGATGATAATTAATTAATTATCCTTATTTTACTCCAACTGGGTTGGATATCTGATAAGACATCCTATTGATTAAAAAACTATTGAGAAATCATGTCTATCCTCATGCTTGTGTTATATTTCTCTCTCATATTAGTAGTTGAGATGCTCTTATCTTAGTGATTCCCTTGGAAATACACCTTCTTCCACTTTTTGTGCATGTTTTTTATGAGATACTTATTCAAGTGATGTTTATTTAGTGTTAATTTTTTATTATAAGTCCTCTAGTCCATCCCAAAAAAGGTTTTCTTCCAACTCCTCTTTATTATTTTCAAGGTCGATTTCTTACCTCCAACCTAAATTAGAAATCAAGCTTTCTTCAAGAGGATGGATTGAGCCATCTTGGGACTAATTTTACATTGGAATATCCTTAAAAAAATATTGAAATGTCTCCCATATTCTAAGTTGTAACCTCTTGGAATGATTTAGAGCATTCTTCCAGATCCTCCTAGTCTTATGTAATGATGTCATTGACTTCAATATCTAACTCTTATTAATCAAGATCAAAATCATACCAAGTAGATTGATTTTCTACTTCTTTTTCAATGTTGAATGTAAATTCATTCATCTAAAAAAGTGCCTCATAATTTTACTTCTAAACTCCATCTTGACTAGAGAAACTTGATCTATCTTCACCAAGACTACTTCTTTCCTCTTCATCCTTGATCATTTGCTCATTATCCCATTGTTCCAGCTCATCACACTCATCCTCTTCTTATATCAAGTCCAATTTTTCATCATTCATGGCATAAATAGGATCACAAATCAAATATTGTTCCTCACTTTCCTTAGATGACTCCCTTTATTGCCCATATAACTAGCTAGCTCACCAAATAATAGGTCCTCTTGGGAAGAGTGAAATGGTGCTAGGACAAGTAGGCTGACATTAGATGGGAGTTTGAAGGAATTGTTGGAATTTTTTTAGTAGAACAAGCTCTTGATAGGGATGATCATGAGGCATAAAATACTATTTTTGCATAGGTGTAGGCTATTTCAAAGAGTGGGAACCTTTGAAGCTCAAATTTCTTATTATTTTAACTTTTGAAACCATTCTCTTTTCTTGTTTGGGAGTAGACTTACCAAGACTTGGTATTTTGAAGTTAAGATGTCTACTCATAGAAGGCTACCATGGTTCAAAAACTTGAGTCTCATAAGGAGGTAAATTTTTAAGGATTATTCTATCTTGGTGGCATGTTACTAAGATTTTGGTCCTAAATTTTGATTCTTTCACCTTAGAAACTATGTCTTTTATTACATATACACATGTTGACTAGTCATTGGGTTGCCCATAAGGAAAACACCACTTGGATTTTGAGATGTCAAAAAGATGAAATAGGTTATGAACATGAAGAGACTCACTTAGAGTAGAAGGGAATCTATATGGCTAACTTCACTCACTAAATGGTTGGTAGACATGCTCAAAATAATTATTCGAGTATTGATAAAGAAGGGGAGGATAATAATGATGATAAGGAGTTGTAAAGTAGTTAGGATATCCCCTAAACCTAGCCATACAAGAGGTATCTCATGGAGTTTCAATGCTAGAAAAGTGTTAGGAATAATAATTTTAATAAAACCACTAATATTTACCTAAAAAGGATGCTTGGGATACTAAAATAAGTTGAAAAAGACTCATAGTCACCACTAGTTTTTGTAGAAACAAACTCCAAATGTTGATGTACTGAAGAACACACAAACAATTCTCTAGTAGATGAATGTAGAGTCCACTAGGAATGCCAAAAATTATTGTCAATTATTTTATTTTTTTTAGAATAATGGAGTTTTATTCCTAATTAATAAATAGGTCTAGAGTAAAGTAAATCAATAAATAAAGTTCAATAATTAAGCCATAAATTTATGTAAATAGATTATATTTTTGCCTTTTCTAAAAGTAGTAATAAATGAGAGAAAATATGACTTAGATTATTTTGAGCTATCCAGTTTGAGATAGGGCATAAAAATTTAGGTATAAGATTGAGATAGTGTCAAAAATGGGTTCTTAAACTTCATTTTCTATTTGGATAGGAGTATTGAAAGTGAGACACCCTATTGTTCAGTGACATAGTCCTCTCCTGCTGTTGTTGTCTAGGTGGTTTGAGTTTTTTAGGTTCTATTAAGTAGGTCTATGTTACCATGTAATTGAAATATTAAAGCCCAAAAGTTTGTAGATCTCACTATGTGTATGTTTTAATCTTCAAAAGCCTTAGGAGATCATTGTGCTTGAACTTGAAAGGAAATTTTGGAAAGAGAGAGAAGGGGTTAGTGTGTAAAGGATATGCTAGATGCACTTCACACCCTGTGTGTGGGTACACTATGTACATACCAATACTCTGAGGAGGGATCAAGCTAATGTAGTTCTCTTATTAAAGTGATTGGTGAAATTGTGTATGAAAATGCAACTAGATGAAAAACTAGGTGTACTTTAAATGGCTAAGGACTGGTGAAAGGGTTTGTATAATCTTAAAAAAATATTGGAAAGCTATATACAGAGAATAGGAAAAAGTTCTTTAGTGTACTTACTTGTATTCTTGATCCTCTCTTGTAAATGAATGCCAACCATAAATGGACTTTGAATGGCCTTTTATAGAGAATTTAATGATCATGGGTTAAATGAATTCATGTTAAGCTGACATGAATTAATTTAAGGATTCAAGAAAATATGACCATTTGAACCAAAATTGTACTTGGACAATAGCACCAAAAATAACACGCTCTAGGTTTCAATGCTCCTATCTAAGTTAGGCATTATTGTCTAGAGTGAATGAGACTTGGGGGGATGGATTTAGACCTAAAAGAGATGCCCAAGTCTATAAGGGTTAAGTCTATAAAGTTGTAGATGAATAGGAATCGATGAAATAAAAGCCTATAAGGGTTATGCAAGCAAGTATGAGGACCTATGGATTGGGTGTCATTAGTCACATGCAAGTAACCAAATTTCACATTTTACATGACTACATTTACCCCCCCCCCCACCTTTATTATAGTGATGTAGAAAAAGCAAAATACTAGGATAAATAAAAGTAGAGATCAAATATGAACTTACTTATAAAGGAGAAGCTCATGAAACTATGTGGCACTAGATGTACCTAGATAGAGCATGCTGTGAACTGTGAATCTATATTGAAAAACATAGAGTAAATCAGTTCTTACTAGATACATTATATCTAAAATAAGAATGTATAAATTTGGGTAAGATAAAGAGGAAGAGAAAGGAATGAATACACCTCATTAGGTACACAAACCAATACAAAACCTTTTGTGATGATAGATTGTGTTGGATGATGCTGGGTATGTGCTGAATCAAGAGTAATATCATGAATGGAGTTGAGTTCTCAATTCCCCAAAAGGTGGATCAAGAATGCAAATACTATCACTTTAGCTCTATCATCACCAACTAAGTGAAGTTAATGTATCTTGAATGTGATAATCAATGTTTACACTATGTGTCCAATCCATTTAAATAGGTGGGTCAAGAATATAAAGGCTAGCCCTTTGGCTCCATTATTACCCCATGAAGTGAAGCCTTGAGGTGATACTAGTATATAATATATGTCATATGAGATGGCTTATGGATCTCATGGATGTTCTAAAAATCTAACAATGTGGCATGGATAGATGAATGTATGCTAGAAACTAGGCCACTATTAGCCATTCTAAAAGATAGAGATTAGGCATGTATAAAAGCCACTCTAAAATTGATGCACTAGGCTTATGTGAAAGCCAACTAAGGAACTTGAGTACTTAAGAAGTTAAACTTGTATGAAATTTCAACTTGAGAATGATTCCAACCACCTATAGGTGGATTAAGGCATGCAACTATTGAGAATGCCTGGGTAATAAATTAAACTTAGAAATAAAAGATGACCAATGTGTCACACACATGGCACCCAATCATGGGTTTTTATAACATGGATTCTGATCTAGAATTTATATTAACTACCTAATGTAAAACTTTAAGTAAGAGTCATCATTCCATGCATGATACCCCTTATATCTAGATTCTTTGAGAAAATTGTACTAAAACTACTGATTCTAACTAATCTAGATGTGTAAAAACTATAGCTAAGCTAATTTTTTTCTATTACTAGAAAACCTAGGTGTTTTATTCCTATATAAGATCACCAAAATTAAGACACCCTTGTGTTTGGCACTACTATTTGTTTCTAGTGTTGTCTTATGCTGAAACTAGTTGTTGATCTAGAATTATCACTAATTTTTTGTTCTATTCTGACTAGTTTGACCTCTAGATTATAAACTAGGTGATATAAATGATTTTGTTTTGATTTATAGGATCTTTGATATTTTTGATAAGTCTCATGTTTTTTCCCCCTCTTTTGAGGGTAGGAATGATGAACTTGTAATGACTACCCTCAAAAGAAAGAGTCATGCAAGTGTGTTATGATGTATAGATATATGATATAGCAGTGATATTTAACAAGATATCTCTAGATATATAAATGTTTGTATTGAGAGATTTTTAGATCAATAGGGGTATTCCTAGTAGATATAAAAATGTAAAATCATGTGTAATGTATTAAAATATAACTATAAATGTTAGATGTTAGATGTTAGTTGTTAGTTGGAGGGATGGAGTATGATGTCCATCATGGTATCCAAGAAATCAAGGTAAATGCATGGCATGGATCATGTCATTGAAAACATGGACAAGCAATCAAGAAATAAGCATATAAATTAAGAATCAAGAAGCATATAGGGATGTCCAAGGGGCCATGTAAAAAAAGGACATGGGCATATGTCACTTAAACTAGAAATCAAGCATACAAGGCATGTTCAAATGCCACATACACATACAATTTGAAATAAGTAAATATTGTCACATAGAATAGTACACATGAGGGACACTAGCAAATGTTTGAAGGTACACATACAAGAAGTAAAAATAGAAGTAGAAATGCAATCACACTAGATATGTTAAGCAAGGAATGAAAGCAAGTAAACTATAAATACAAATACATCTAAATAATCAAAGTAAGAATTGAAAGTATGCAAGACATGTTTAGTACAAGACTAGATATATTCTAGAAAATACACAAGTGAAAGATACTAGTGAGTGTCAATGTGGTAATCTATGTAATATAGTAAGTAATGTATGTCAACATGATAAATATATTATGTGGTGTAAGAATGACATAACCTAGATGGTGTATTCATGTAGAATATGCCTCCAATGGGAAGATGTATCAATGTACATTTTGAATGTATAAGTAGGATGCCCCCTTAATAGGTAGAATGAATCAATCAAGGAACTGAAGTCATTGCACACACTCAAAGAATATCAAGTGAAGATTGGTAATGTAGATAATCAACAAACAACAACATAGAACAAAAATTGTATGTCTAACATAGTAGTAGAAATGTAAAACATACATGATGCATTAAATCAAAATATTTTTAGTGTTTTGACATTTTTGAATGTTTTTGGATTTTGAAATGTTATATTGTTTTTATATTTTTAGAATACTTAAATTATTTAAAATCAATCATAGGAAGATTATATATAATCAAGTAAAATAAACTATGTACAAATAATGATTAGGAGATTATGTACAAGAAACTAAAAATGAGATATGTACATGTAACTGAGAAGAAATGATACTAACTGATGAGTCTCGAATGAGATTCCATGTCATGGTGTCCTATATTAAAGAGAGGGATCATGTGTGATTGTGAAGCATGAGGTAATGACTATGAATATGACTCTGAATAGACAAATTCATTGTTGGTATCTTGTAAATCATAATAACATGTATTGTTCTACTCATGATTATCATCTTGATTTTGAACCAATAGAGTGTTGGTGCTGACTTTTGTTGTATCTTGATATTTTCCTTTGATAAATTGTGTCTATGAATGATTTGTCTTAAGATGTTCAATAAATCCCAAACTTTTGTTACAAACATTATGAACTACTAGAATAGAAGTAGTGATGCCTTGAGTATGCTTGCCCAATCCTTGACCCTAAAAATCAAACTGTTGTAGATATTTTTTACCAAACCCATACTTATTTGAAAGGTGAGCCTCATTTTAGATAGGTATATTTTCATATTTTTCATGCTTTACCTATGGTTGTGGTGTTGTTTATTGTTCTGATCTTGCTTTTTCATCTTTGTGTTATTCTGAGTTATGCTTCAGTAACCACTTTTTTACTATTTTTGAATTTGACCCTTTGTGAATGTGTTCTTGTGTCAATATGGATTGATTTATGTTACCTTGTATAGGGAAATTATTATCAATTTTATATTTTATATGTTTTTTCAATGTCAAACATGAATCTGTGTTATATCCATGTATTTTATGATATGCACAATAATATATAAATCTTCTCACTGGATGTAGAGGAGGTAGTTTGATCAACTTAGATTTAACCATTTTCCTTAGTACCTCACTTTTACTCTCATTTGATCTTTGAATGCTTTTTGAATAACTAGTTGTATAGTTACTTTGTTGTGATTTATCATTTTAATATGTAACATTGCTTGCAACCAATCGACTGAGTGAAGATGTGTATACATGATTGACACTAGGGTGCCTTTGAGTTTTGTGCATTACAATCAAATTTTGTAATGTTCTGATCTTGTCATGTAATAGCTAATTCTATATGTGTAAATATGAAAATAACTTACTCATACTAATGATTTGATCCCTTAGAGTCTCACAAGTGCAAGTGCTAGTTGATTTTGATTAAACATGTAGGCACATATGCTGAAGATAGTTTGAAAAATCTATGGGTTTAATGTATGCATTAGGAAAAATAGTATGGCTACCTCACCTTTTGGAGGGGTGATAACATGGACCTAATTAGAGGAAAAGTAGTTATCACCCTCTTGAGGGATTTGTTTCCTCTACATGAACTATGACATTGAAACAAGAGTAGCGAAGGAGGCATATACATATAGGTAGAAACCATGTATATGAACTAAAATTCATGTAAGTGGAGTTATAAATTTTATAGAAATATACATATAGATAACATTCCACATGAGAGATAGCAAACAAGGGATGGAGAGTATGAAATTGTCCATTAATGTATAGAAAATTTTGACATGAATGATAACATTTTAAACATGTTTAGCATGATAAACTTGAATTTTTTTCCATATTAGTGATAGAAAGTAAAGGATAGATATCATGAATTTTGAATGTGTTTAGCAAAATGGAGTTGGTAATTATTTTGTATAAGCAAAAAAAAATATGCAAAACTAATTTTGAAATTTTATGCATTTTTGGTAATGAATTTTGTAATATCATCCCATTTAATGAAACATAGGCATGAAATGTAAATGATGAAGATTTGTAATAACATATGATAGACTTCATCATTCATGTACATGATAAGACCCATTATGGTTTCCTTGTTGTTTACAAGGAATGTAAGAAAAATTTGTACATAAGTGAGAATCATTTTTGCAATTTGATTATGGATGTAAGGTGATACCTCAAAAATAAAATAGGTGCTATTATATGCAAATAGGGATTTTACAGTGATAATTTTGCAAAATACTATGAATTTTTGAATTTTGAATTGATTTTTTGAGTTTGATATGCAACTAAAAATTCATAAATTTATGGGAAAGTGTTTAATTTAATGGGACCTAGTAGATGAAACTAGGGTTTTTAGGATTTTTTTGAAATTAATATGAATTTTTGATATTTGAAGTGATTTTCTAATTTTAATATGCAACTAAAAAATCAAAAAATGATTGGAAACTTATTAGAAAATTATTGGGAGCTAGTTGATGCAACTAGTGTTTGAAATAAATTTATTTTAAAATTTACTACAAAATTTTAAAATTTATGAATTTATGATTTTAATATTCAATAAAAAATTCAAAAATTAATGTAAAAAATAATTTAGGAATTTACCGTAGGGTTTATAGGGTTTTTGTGCAAAATTTGAAGTCGGGTTCACCAAATGTTAAATTATTTTTCAAAATAATTGAGTTTTATTTCTAATTAATAAATATGTCTAGAGTAAAGTAAATTAGTAAATAATGTGTAATAATTAAGCCACTAATTTATGTAAATAGATTGTATTTTTTCTTTTTCTAAAATAGTAATAAATGAAAGAAAATATGAGTTGGCTTATTCTAAGATATCTAGTCTAAGACAAGGCCTAAGAATTCAATTACAGGACTGGGATAATTTCAAAAATAGGTTCTTGAACTTCATTTTTTGGTTTAAAAGGAGCACCAAAAATGGGACACCTTGTTATTTGGTGTTGTAGTCCATTTTTAGTGCTATTGTCCAAGTGGTTTGAGTTTTTTGGGTTTTGCTCAGTAGGTCTGTGTTACCCTGTTAGTGAAATATCAAAGTTTTAAAGTCTACAAAGCTCACTATGTATCTATTATAATATTCAAAAGACCTAGGATCCCATTGTGCTTGAACTTGAAAGGAAATTTGGGAAAGAGAGAGAAGGTGTTAGTGTGTAAAGGATAAGCTAGATGTACTTCACACCCCATGTATGGGCATGTTACCTACATAGCAATACTCCAAGGAGGGATAAAGCTAATGTAGTTTTACCATTGAAGTGCTTGGTGTAATTGTGTATGAAAATGCAAATAGATGTGAAACTAGGTGTATTTCAGATGGCTAGGGACTAGTGCAAGGATTTTAATAAGCTTAGAATAATATTACAAGGTTGTATGTGGAGAATAGGGAAAAGGTATTGAGTTTATTTTCTTGTATTCTTGCTCCTCTCTTGTAAATGAGTGTCAACCATTATAAATGGACTTTGAATGGAATTTTATAGGTAATTTAATGATCATGGGTTAAATGAATTTTCATTAAGATGACATGAATTAAGATAAGGATTTAAGAAAATATGACTGTTTGAACCAAATTTGCATTTGGATAATAGTGTTAGAGATAAGAAACCCTAGTTTGTAGTGCTCCTATCCAAATTGGGCACTATTTTTCATAGGTAATGAGACTTGGGGGATGGATCTAGGCCTAAAAGAGCTACCTAGGTCTGTAAGGGTTAAGTCTGAAAGGCTATGTATGACTATGAATCGATGAAAGAAAATCCTATAAGGGTTGTACAAGAAATTAGGAGGAACTATGGATTGAGTGTCATTAGACACACTCAAGTAACCAAATTTTGCATTTTACATGACTAAATTTAATGTGAATTTCACCCTTTAAGGAAGTGTTTTAGGCCTCCTCACCCAATTGATATAATAAGATCAATCCAAGGCTATGGGTGACTTGTGATTGGAGTGAACCTATAGAGAGGGATGGTTCCCTTAGTGAATATCCTAAAACTAACACTAAAATAATATATTTTCAAGGAAAGGGAGAAGAAAGACATTAACTGAACCTATATATTAAGAAAGGTGATACACCAAAGATGTTTTGTTTTCTAAACTATCTTCTTGAACAATACTAAATGACTCAATGTTGACTAAAAATATCTTACACTCTCCTCAAATGGGTTGTTCACACATAAATATTTCATATAAGGGTTGTGATTCTATGGATAATATATTGAGAGACAACTAAAATTCCTTAAATCAAATAGAATCATTTGGTTTCTACAATAATTACCTAGCCTAGACAATGTCAACACAACATACAACCTATATAAATTTATCCTATTAATAACAAGGTGAAATTAAACGACATACAAGAGGAAGAAAACTTATATCATAGTTTTATATCAAATAATCATGATATTGACACAAGTATATTAGCATAAGGTAAATTTTAGTCTTTTATTAATCAAAAGGCTTAAAAGTCAACATTACATGCAGGTAGACTATGGTCACACCCAAAATAAGGATGTTAATTATGGTCATTTTAGACATACATATAGAAGAATGAGAAAGAGAGAGGAGAGAGAGAGAACACTACTTGGCCAATAAGTGATACATTACTCTTAAATTTTTATTTTCAAACCTGAAAATTAGTCAAGAAAATTAAGGCTATCAACCCATTTCAACATACTAATCCATCATGTTTGATGGTATTATAAGGAGTATGACGTAGTGGGGACATTTTAGACATATTTAACCTTAGAGAAGAAATAATATTATATACTTATTCATCCACTTCTTCCCTTGGTAGTTAAAATAGTGTAATATGGCTTAATTGGCCTCCATAAGGTATTAATCACCCTACCTCTCTCCCATGCATGTTGACTAGGCCTAAATACTACCTTGATCTTTTATAATGGTCATGAAGTATTCATGTTTTCCCCAAAAAACTGTTAAAAATGTATTAATAGTACTCACTTTCTCTCCTATCAGCCTTCTACACCACTCTTTAGCCTTCAATGGCCTCTACAAGATGTATTTGAATAAATAAATAAAACACACTCTATCTCTCTATACTTATCAGAAAATTTACAACATCACCTAAATGAGAAGATTGAGAGAATGTTAAAATAAAAAATCCTTAATAATTTCTCCTTAGGATCAAGTATATACCTTAAAATAAGTGTCATGACTTCATCATATCCTCTACAAACCCATATCATTCATGCTTTAAGATGATCCCAGTGGTAGGTCTGATATCTTGGTGTTGGTGTTGAGTTCACCTCTTCATCTTGAAGTGTTTAAATGATTGTAGCTCATTTTAAAGTTAGGGATAAAATTTTCACACTAAAATTTTGTTTATTCTAATTTAACAATGATTATGTCTTATTCATACTTCAAGTCTTGCTTATCTTCTTTGTAAATCATTAAAACCAACTTCAAGAACTCACCTTCAACTATGAGAAACTTGCCTTTCTCAAATAATTTGTAGGATTAAGTGGGATATCACATAGGATACAATACAATGGAATAAACACTTTTATGTTTTTTCTCAAACCTTCAACCCTTAGTATGAACCTATGCATGATCACAATCCTTGACTTACCTTTTGGCCTATACTCTATCCAAAATAGGGAGAGACAAGTTATCAAGTAAAAAAATCATGTTAAAAATGGCATTATACCTATACCTTGGTAGTTTAATGTGGTAAAAATTATTTTGGAGTCAATTTATGCTAAATTAAATATATCATACACTTTGGATTCCTCTCTCCATTCTTCTCTGACCCCTAGATGAAACACGCCTTGTACTTGAGAGTCTTAAATGCATTTTCTTGAGTTGTAGGTTTGAAAACTAAGATAAATACAAATGGAGATAATAAATAACCATGAATATTGTCACATGATTATAAAATTTCATTAAACATCTTCCCTCAAAATTTCATCCAATTTGGTCCATTATTTTCCAAACTCTACTCATTTTGGGCTTCTTAAAGACTGTGTTTCTCCAATTTGAGCAAACCTAGACTGAACTTTAGAGTTTTATCTCTCAAGGTATTATACACAAATTATACCAATTTTAAAATATCTTAAATTTTTAAACATAGTTTAATTTCAAATTTTATAGGTTATGGAGGCATAAAATTCAAGTTATGCTCTTTTTTGTGTACTTAAGATCTAATAGGGCAGCAAGCTTCCCAGTTTAGTAAAAAAATTGCATTTTGAGTTTTAGGAGGTTTCAAAATATATATATATATATATTTTTTGGGTCTATATATACCCCATATATCCTATTAAACATTTAAATTTCATGTTAAATCAAAATAATTCTCTAAATTTTCCATTTTTAGGTTTGCAGGCATGTGTGTTTGGCCTCAAGACTAGAACCTTATCCAAAACCTTGTAACCTTGAGATTAAATGAGCTCGAAAGAATTTTAGGATGTTATTTGGGTATTTTAATGGTAATTTTACATGTATATATACATTATAAAACTTCCCATACTCTTGAAACTACTTTATAAGATGGATCTCAAGATTCATTATGACTTTCTCTACATGCCTATGCTTGTGAAACACCTGCGACTTTAAAAGTTGTATCAACTTTGCAATTATTTTTTTAAGGTGACCATGATAAGTTATTATCACTTAATATTAAAACAAAATTTTACCTTTATTAATCTATATTATGCTTTTAAAATGCATCCATCACCATTTTTCACTATCATGCTTTTTAAGGAGAGTGAAGACCTGCAATTCTCATTTAGAGTGGTTTATAATAAAGGGAACCTCATTTGGAGGATTAGAGAATGTTTATATATTTTTAATACTAAAAACCATATACAAATAAATAATATGATAATAATAATAATAATGTATATTCAATGTAAACTCTTTAGAATCTTTCCTTTCATTATAGTCTTGCATATAACTTCATAGTCCCTTCTCTTGACTTAAAAACTTGCTTGATAGTTGATTAGATGCATGAGGGATATCATGGTGGTTTTAGTCACTCACTATAGTGTGAAAAAGTCTTTAATTAAACCCCATAAATTCTCATATCCATATTTTGACTCCTCAAGTCCAATTCTAAATTTAAAACGCTAATATGATTCTTCATGGATTTGCCACTATTAACTTAATCAATGCTAAATTACCTTAACTTCATCCAAACAAACTTAAAAAATGATAAGCACATTACAATAAAATACAAACCATTATATACATTAATTTATGGATATTATACCCTACTCACCCTTGAGACAATCTTGAAAATTTTGGGATTTCATATTTGGCTTGTGTTGGCATTTTTGTAGGTATTCTCAGTAGATTTAAAGTCTCGATGGCTTGAGATTATACTTTGACACTTATTTTTAAATGTCTTAAATACCATAAGGAAAAAAATTAATAATTTAATTCTTTTTATTTTTAACCCTATAGGCCTATGGCAACTGTATGGTTTTAAGATCTTTGTTAATCTCCATCTCAACTTTGAAGACCTATTGGAATATCCAAGATTCAACATTTTTTTGACCCTGTCAAGTGATTTATTGTGAACATTTCACTCTTAAATATATTAAATAGATTTTTTTTTATTATAGAGAGGACCATTAATACTATTAGAAACAATTTACATTATGAATAATAACTTAAATTCATAAAAACCTTACTTTTACACTTGTAGCCCTGTATACTAGCTTTTAAGCTTAAATGACCTTCAACATCTCTAGCATTCTTGATGTTCAAGTGGATTTTAAAATGTTTTTTAAGGAATATATGAACTAATATGGGTTATTTTAATTTATTTAGGTATATTTTTCTCATGTATGAATCAATGTAATGCCATGAACATAGGTTCTTTCCCCAAATTTGCAAATCTGCCCCTACCTGCTTGAATACATAAAAACCCTAATGGATGGTTCCTAAAGACATTGGATAGTTTTAATATAAAAATATTAATTTTATTTATATTAAAATTAATTTAACACATGTTTACAACCTAAAAAAACCATTCATTCCATTTAAACAGGCCTGGAACATAAAAAAATTAGATTTCATTTGTTGGCATTTTAAGAGGTTTGAGAGCAACTAAGAGAGATTTATTGGTGGCACATCATTTTATAATTATCCACAAAAATTAATAAACTCAATTTATTCCAAATATACCTATTCAAATTCACCAAGAGTCACTCTTTACTATGTACTAGTAGAAAGAAGATTCCAAGCAAAATTGTGTTCTATTTGATGGATTTTGAAGGCTATTTTTTTAACATAATGATTGTTTATAGAGATGTATGTTTATTTATATTTTATAAAACATATATAATGATTTTTAGTACCATATTATGGATATAAATTTCCATACTATGACATGCATATCCTCAATAATTTTTCTACATCCTGTAAAACTACCACTCTAGGTCTTTGAAGGAGAAATGAACTAGTTTTTACCTTGTTTAGAATTTTCAATGCATGAAACTATGATATAAGAATTTTAATAGATGAAAAATTATTTTATTTTTTCCCATTAATCACCATATCATTTACATATTCGTATAGTTTCGTACACCTCAAGAAAACCCTCAAAATCTTGCATTTTTCATGAAAATCTCTATTTTTGAAGGTTTCTCTAATTCTTACCTAAGGTTGATTATATTCAGCCATAAATATTCCTCAATATCCCTATAAAAAAAATTACATAAGCTCAAAAAACCAAAAAATACGTGATCATGCTTGAAATGCTGTGATTATTTACCATTAAAGTCACTTTTACACATTTGAAGATGAAAAAAAGATGTCAAATGGAAAGAGAGGGGGAAAATAGGCCAATTAATGCATTTTTATTCCATTTTTTATGGATTATGATGATCTTGGGGTTATATTTTAGAATTATATGGCCTTTTAAGACATTAAAAGAGGGTTTTTCTTCATAAATGAGCTTGAATGATCTAAATAGTATGACATTATGGTCCTTACACCTTTCCATGCACTTGAAGACACTATTTGAATGTGTTTATGACATTAAATTCCTCTTAATACTCTTAAAACCCCCTTTTGACTTCATTTTAATTGGTAAATCTCCACAAATACCTTGGTAAGGGATAATTAGACCTCATATGGACCTTAATACATGTTCATGTTCATCTCATGACTACAACTAATGACCTCAAGACCTCTTTTGAGGAGAAAACTGATGCAATGTTCAAGTTTTGAATGATATGGGTTGATATTTGGATTGATAAGATAAAATATAAACTCTTACCAAGGTATATATCATCACATGATCACCAAAACACCCATACCATCCTATCATATACAAACTTATCCACTATAAACCATATAAATTACATGATCTTCATGATATTAGTAGGTCCCATGACCCCTATGTTCATAAACCAAACCTAATGTCATAATGGAAAGTCTCACAGCATGGTCTAAATTTAAATAACCCACTCATGTGCTCAAAAGTGTTTAAATGGTAAATCCAAAAAATATATACAATAAAACAACTCAAAATTACAATTTACATCATATATAGAATCTAATTTGTAGTTGGGTATATTTTTCAAAACATACCTCAAGATAGGTCAACATGATTCGATATGACCTTAAAAGGAGCCTAAAATATCCTAGGCTATCCCTTAGAGGATGAATTTTTTGATCTACACTATTAGATATAACCTTTCCTAACCATTATATAATGTTAGATCATTAAGTTACTAAATATACTTACTAATTACTATAAAATCTCTCTCATTAAACCAAGGATGAGAAGAATATCTATGAAAAATGAGATTAGGGTTTGGGAGGGAAGGTCAATTTTCTATTTCTTATCATTCATACCTTAAGATGTAGGTTAGCCACCCTTGGTGGGGCCACGTGAAAGAACAAAAAATATGAAAAATTATCTTGATTATAATTTGATAATTTAAATTTAAGATTATGTTACTTCTAATTTCAACTAAACTATGACACATCTCTATAACATCTCAGGCTTACAGATGAGTGAAAATTATATTTAGGTTCAAAAGTTCAATTAGTGGCTAGCTCCAAGTCCTCAAATCTAAAATTCAAGTTGAAGTGATTTCATTAATTGTATAATAATTTATATATGTGGTGAGTCCCCTTGGTAACTCTCTCTAGCTTCTTGATATACCAAGGAAATTTTCCATTTTGGGTCTTCAAAACCTCATGTGTCTAGTAATGGTTGCTCAAATATCTAATCCCAAAAAGGTAATAATATTTTAGTTTTTACACTCAATTTTAGTTAATTTAAAATAGTTTTTAAATATAAGGGGTTAATTAAGGGTCATCCTTACCCTAATATCTTAATATCCTTTAAAAAAAAAACTTAAGGCCTTAAGTCCCTAAAGGGCCTAGAAAAGTTAGTATAAAAAAACATAAACAAAAACCAACTATACCTAAAACACACCTAGTTTAATAAAATGTAACCACTAAAAGGAACCTCATTGGTCATATCCAATACCATGACTATATTTTAAATTTCCACCTATGTATATTAAATTACATTTAATATAATTCCAGTATTCTCAATAATGAGACAACTAAACTATAGTTGATAATACATAATCAATAGAAATTAGAACACACACCTATCAAACATCACCTATGGTTTGTTTAAAAATAAATGAAAACTAGAACTCTTAAATTACCATTGAATCTTCATTGATAAATATTTAGGATTTATTCCATCAATGCAACCATCTCAAGCCTCCACCATGGAACCATAGTTTAAAAATTCTCCCAATCTATCCTTCATTCTACAACTATACATTTTGTTATCATATACTTGTTGAGAAGTGTTGTCATTGATGTCAAGTTTGATGTAATTTTATTTCAAGGTTGATGTCATTGATGTCAAGGTGCACCTGGTGAAAATTCATGGTGAGTGATCTATGAGGTCTGAGTTTGTGTGCTTGATGTGACAAGGAAGCCATGTGGTAAGAGAGAATTTGAAAGAAACCTATTATCTCTATATTGAGAAATAACTTGAAGGAAACCTAGTGATTATTTTTAGATTGATGTAAAGGTTTGTGCCAAGGTAATCATGTTTGATTACTAGTCTTTGAGAACAAGGTGTCTTAAGAAGCCTAGTTAAAACAAGCATAGTCATATCATGAGTATGTGCATGATGAGCATGAAGAGGTTTGTGCAGAGGTATAACATTGATTAAGGGAAATGTGAGTCATGTAAGTAAGGTGTATAAGCATAAAAGAGTGCTTTTAATATTAGTTATCAAAAATTTCAAGTGTTTGAACCTAGTAATAGACTTGAGAAGGTTTGTACATTAGATGCCTAGTATTATAAATGAAATAACATGGTGTCCTGATGAAATGGATGTAAAGAGTCATAATAATATGTATTCAGCTGTTTTATCATGCATATGAGTCATTGGATCACTCATGAGAGTCTTATATGAGCCTACATGGGTAGGACCTAAAGAACTATTATGCAACTAGACCACCTCTAGACCCTACCTGACCTAATGAGATATCATGAGGAATTGTCAAGGCCTATGAAAGATGTAAAGTAGTGTTTGACAATGATATAGGTTTATTGTGTTTTTATATGAGGTGTTTTTATCGTAGAAAGTGATTAGAAGGTCAGTTTCAAGACCTATTATGACTTACAGGTCAAATCCCAAAGATCAAAAAGAGAGAACATGGCTTAATGGGGCATGAGCTTATACTTCCAAAGAAAATATGAATATATGAGTATTTTAAATGGTATTTAATGTTTTTTTTAAGTATTTTTACTAATTTTAGGTCAAATTTTTAAGGTTAAGGAAAGAAAAAGTGTTTTGAGGTCACTTATGTGCACAGAATGAAGGGTTTTCAACTTGATAAGACATTTCAAGTGATCATTGGCATGTGTAACCTTTTAATTTGAAAATAATTTATTATTGGTATATTGGTAATGGTCCTATATCAAATTCTCAAGAATTTTTTTTTGAAATTAAGGGATAAGATTTATGAATGATCGTTAAGACTGAAAGATGGTTTAAACCCTCAAATAACCCTAATAGTGACCCAATATGAAAGATATTATTCTAAAGTGATTATAATGGATTTTAATGTCTATTTAAGTGATTTTAGGTTGTATTAGACTCTCCTAATCAGTTCCATGTGTGATTTTTTTGTCAAGTGAGTAAGTGGACCCTACATGAAAGGCCTTACTTCTTGGATATTTATTGTAACAATCAAATTTAACCAAGTCAAAGTTTGCAAATGGATGAATGCTGAATATTAAGAATTTTATTTTATGTCCATGGTGGTTTTTTATAATATTAAAACACTTATGGTTGATAAAATAGTCTTATAAGTTAACCAGTTGTTAACAAACCTAATGGTGTAGACAGTGAGAAAAATACGTAGAAGTGAGAAGTTGATTAGGGATGTGTTATCATGGATTAGGGATGAATACAAGTGAATGGAAAAGTTTTTAAATTATTTTCATACATGTTAATTTTTGATATATATTTTTTATGTTAGTGGATATGATGAAAATGTTGTTCATAAGTTGAACTATCTAGTGCAATTAAGATAGTAAAGGTGCAAGTTCATTAAATTGGTCTACAAGACCAATATTTTCATTTAACCAAATTATCTATCTATATAATAATGGTATAATGATAAATTAAGATAACATAAATGCATTAGGATTACCTTTAAATGGTCATACTGGTGTGGAAAGGTCAAAATCACCATGATTAGCCTTCAAGACAAACTAACAATTATAGGTAAGCAAGTTGCAGTGATGAGTTTGAGATTATGCCATGATTTGATATATCTAATGTACATAATTTTTTTTTGGAATTAAATGACGTATGAATTATTTTAATAATATTTATAGTTACTAAAATTTATTTAAATGGTAAATCAAAAATGAGTTGACTGGTTCAGGTTTGACTATGTACTGAAGACAAAATATTTGTCTACAAGACCAATATTTGACATTAAACCCTATGATATTTGTACTTAAAAATGATATATAGATTTAAAATAATATTTTTAAAGTGTCAATTATAATGGGGATTTCTCTTTTAAGTGTTAAATATCAATTTATTCATGACCAAGTTTTGGAGTGTTTTGGCAGTTTTGAATGAGTTATTTGCAGAGAAGGGTTTGAGTACTTTTTTACCTATATTGTGAAGCATAAAACACACAATGATAATATTAAGGTCATTTATATTATTTATGGTTTATTTTTTTCCATATTTATTTTTAAAAATTATATTTATGATTTAGATATTCAAGATAGACTTTCTAGGTATGCACATGCCTCATTGTAAACAATGTTAATGGCATGTTTCAAGTGATGATTAGACTTGAAATGTGTTATGAATCATATATTATTTTATAATGGTTATATTATATTTTAATATTATTTTTTAATACTATTTGTGGTTCTTGAATTTTTTCCAAGGAAGGCTAAGTGTAAAGTGTAATGTAAACCTAATGGGATTAGGTCTCCATGAGACCTAAAGATGAGATGAGGCTTAATCAAGATAGGTAAGACTTAAATGGAATAAATAAATTTTTATCCATGTTTATGATATGTAATAAGATCCATTCCACGTTTTAAATAATAGGGTGATGGTTTTTTTCTGACCAAGAAGGATATGAACAAGAAGACTTATATAAATATATGGTAATTTGAGGTATATTTGAGTGAGAAAAATTACAAGTGAATAAGATAATATATTACAAAATAGAATAAGGTATTTTATACCATAATAATAATATATATGATTAGTGATGAACATATAATATAGGTTTTTTATATGAAAATGAAGGTCATATGACCTAATCAAGTCAAGAAGAGGACTAGTTGAGTGAAGAAGACTAGAAGGCAGTTTGAGAGGTTCTTAAGAGAGAAGAGATGAAGAAGGAGATCATAATATATTATATGAGAAAAAAGTGTTCTAAAGGTTTTCAAATGTTTTATGTGGATTATTTGGTGCTGAGTCATTTAGGGGGTTGGTCATGGTGCCTCCTTCTAAGTGAGTGCTTACTAAAGCCTAGTTAAGTTAGTCTTAGATAGTTGGGGTTGGTGTTCTATGTAAAGTTGGTGTTTCACTAAAGTTGGTGTTTATAGTATAGGACTATAGTCTATTTTCATATATCAGTGTGTTATCATCCCCTTGAGGTTTTCCCACATATAAATTTATATTTTCTTGTGTTCTTATATTTTATGCATATATGGATGGTTACTTAGTCATTGTTTGATCTACATGCTTGAATGAATATTCTTGAATACTTAAGTGGAATTTAAATATTTTTTTTTAAATAATAATTCACCCCCTCTCTTATTCATCTTACTTTTATCATTTGGTATCAGAGCCTAATCCTTTGAATTAAGTCTAAAAACCTAAAGGAGATCCTAGAAGCAAGGATGGCTAGTCATCAAAGGTCAAGGTGGTTTCTCTACCAGTAAGGCTTCATTATTCATTGGATCAAATTATGAATTCTATAATGTTAGGATGAAGATATATTTATGTATCAAGGTAATGATATTTGGTAGTTAGTTGTGGATGGCTATAGTGTTCCTCCTATTCCACCAACTAATGCAACATGTAAGAAGGCTAATGAAAACAACTCCAAGGCAATGAATGTCATTTTTTATGGCCTATCAAAGGTATATCTTTTGAATATGGTGCAATTTTTATCAGCCAAAGATATATGGGACAAATTTAAGACTATCTATGAAGGAGACACCAAGGTGAAGATGGATAAGTTGCAGACCCACTAGAGACACTTTGAAAGTTTGAAGATGAATAGAGATGAAACAATTGAATATTACCTATTTAAGGTTGATGAATTTGTCAATGTAATTAGATGATTGGGAGAAGAGTTTAAATAATCTATAGTTAAAAAATTCTTTAGATCACTAACTCTTAACTTTTATTCTAAGGTGTCTATAGTAGAAGAGATGCAATATTTGGACAAGATAGAGATGGATGGGATTCATGGAATCTTGACTACCTATGAGATGAGAACAAATGAATAAAAACCTCCCAAGAAGGAAGTATCTTTAAAAGTTTATAAAAAATCAAAATCCAAGAAGTTCAATGATGAGGAATGTTCAGATGTTGATGATGATCAACTAATATCCATGTTTTCAAGGAAATTGAGGTTTGGTTTAGGTAAGTACAAGGGTAAGCTACCCTTAAAATGTTTCAAATGTAGAAAGATTGGTCACTATGCATCCAATTTTCCTAACAAGGATAAATATAAGCATAATAAATAACATGATGAACGTCACGGAGATGACAAGAAGGCCTATAATCCTAATAAAAACAAAGATTTTAGGAACTATGAAGGTGAAAAAGGAACTTTCAAGAAAAAGATAAGTTTATATACCAAAGAAGAAAACTCATCCAATGTAAGTGATACAGACACATATAATAGTGATGATGGTATTAATGACCCTAGATATGACAATAATGAAACCTTGTTCATGTCCATAAAATCAAATAATTAGGGTTTCTCAAATGGGAAAGGCCTTATTGTTGATGTAGAATCAGATGAAGAAGAAGTTGAAGTGAACCTTAAGAAAAAAATTTAAGTGCCATAGAGGAGTTGAAGTTTCAAAGGAGAAGTAATCACAAACTAAGATAATTAGTAGTTAAGGACTCTAAGGAGAAGATTGGCTTGTTTCAGGAGAGACCTAGTAACATTTCCAAGGAGTATGATGAGATAATCAATCAAATTAACTAGTAAATGGAGATAGTTAATGCAAACATAAAAGCTAAAGAGGAAGAATGCACACCAAGTATGAAACTTGAAACTAAATTATAATACTTTAAATATGACTTGAATCAAACATCTAGAAAGGTGAGGACCTTTGTGAAGTTTGAAAATATCACTGCGGCTCTTGATGACATCTTTAGTAGTCAAAAGTCTACAAATGACAAGATAGGTCTTCGTTTCAAAGAATATAAAAAGGTGGTAGCTTAATTCAAGGAGAAGGATATTGAATATAAGAAGGTTAAAATGAAAATACCTATCAAACAACCTAATAATATGAGGTATGATATTTCATTAAATGGTTATTGTTTTGTATGAAGTCAATGTGGTCATAGAGAAAGAGAGTGTAAAAGACCCTCCAAGAATGAGTAATCATGGGACTATGTATGGAGTCATAGTTCACATCAGTTAAATGGTATGTATAAGGTTGTTTTTTATATTTTTCATAATGTAGGACACATTTAAATATTTTGTCCCCACAAATTTAGAAAGTCATCAACTCAAAATAGGAGTTTTAAAGCTCCTAAAGTGCAAGAAAGAAGGAAAATGAATGTATGGAAACCAAAGATAGTAAAGATGAGTCATGATCATTATACAATCTCAAGTGGACTATTTAATATTATATATCATGATTTAGATGTGAAATCAAGTCATGAATGTCTATTGTCATCTCATATTGATGATCAAATGGTTGATGAAGAGGTCAAGCCTATAGTGTCATTCAAGCCTAAAAGGATACTGAATGACATTTAGTCTCATGATATCATGGAGATATAAGAATATCCAAAAATTGAGGTGTTTTAGTGCCTTATATAAATTGGTAAATCCAATATGCTTCATGGAGACACACTTCAAGTTAGCAGAAGCAACGTAGATGCTTGATTTTAGGGGGAGTTATTCAAGTTGTCAATTAAGCTTAATCTATATTGAGAAGTGGTCTTGTAATATAAGTTCACTTAAAGGAGTTATTCATGGTGTAATATGGAATATTTTACATTAATGCTTCATATTTGGTATATTAATTTTATATTGTGAAGGTGTATTTGTAGATGTCAGTTGTGGAAGACTTTTGTCATTAATGTCAAAGGGGGAGAAAGTTCAACAAGAGAGATGAGAGTGATAAGTTTAACTAATGTTTTACCATCATTAACAAAGGGGGATTTTATTGAAAAGTGTTTTAATTGATTTCAAGGTTGACGTCATTTGATTTCAAGGTTGATGTCATTGATTTCAAGGTTCACCTGGTGAAGATGCATGGTGAGTGATCTTTGAGGTATGAACTTGTGTTCCTAATATGATAAGGAAGCTATGTGATAAGAGATAATTTGAAGGAAAACTATTGTCTCTCTATTGAGAGATAATTTTAAATAAACCTAATGATTCTTTTGATCTTGATGTCAAGGTTTATGGTAAGGTAAGAATTTTTGAGTACTAGTCTTTGAGTACAAGGTGTCTTGACAAGCCTAGTCATAACAAGCATAGTCATATAATTAACATGTGCATGATGAGCATGAAGAGGTTTGTGTAAAGGTATAACATTTATTAAGTAATATTTAAGTCATGTTATCAAGGTGTATAATCATAAAAGAGTGTTTTCAATATTATTTGTCAAAATTTTCAAGTGTTTCAACCTAGTAAGAGACTTGAGAAGGATTGTGTATTGAAAGCATAATCTTGTGCATGAAATGGCATGGTGGCCTGGTGAGATGGATGTACAGAGGCATAAGTGTATATCTTAGGTTATTTTATCATGAATGTGAGGCATTGGGTCACTCATGAGAGTCTCATAATAAGCCTATAGGGGTAGGACCTACAGACCAAGTATGAAACTAGACCACTTCTAGACCCTGCTTGACCTAATGAGGTGTCATGAGGATTTGTTAAGGCCTATGTAGGATATAAATTATCATTTAATTATAATATAGGTTTCTTGTGTTTGTATATTTGGGTTTTTGATATTTAAAAGTGGTTATAAGGTCATTTTCAAGACCTATTGTAACTTGTAGGTCAAAGCCTAAAGATTAAAGAGAGAGAACATGGCCTAATGAGGCATGAGGTTTTTTTCCAAGGAAATTATGAATAGATGAGTATTTTCATAGGTATGTCATGTTTTTTAAAGTATGTTTAAATTTTTTTAGGTTAATTTTTGAAGGTTAAGGAAATAAAAAGTGTTTTGAGGTCTCTCATGTGTAGAGAATGAAGGGTTTTCAACTTGAGAAGAAATTTGAAGTGTTCATTGGCATGTTTAACCTTTTCATGGGAACATAAGATATTCATGGTAGATGGGGAAGGGTCCTATATCAAAGTTCCAATCATTTTTTCTATACTAAATGGATAATATTTTTTAATGATCATTAAGATTGGAAGATGGTTTAAAACCTCAAAGAACCCTAATAGTGACTCAATATGTGTAGTCATATAAAATGTGAAAATTGGTAACTTGAGCATAGATAATGACATCCAATACTTAATTACCTATTTATTTTTATCATTACCCTCTTAGGATTAATTTCATTTATTCTCAAAAAAATTTGGCCTTCTAGACTTGATCCCAATTGAGCCAAGACCCTATCTTCATGACTAGTCCATCTCCTCAGGCCCTGTCAGCCCTAGACAATAGCACTCAACTTAGACACTAGAACCAAACCATAGGGTATATATATTTAGACACTATTTTCCAATTGAATATTATGCCCCAATGGTTATTTACTTTTATATCCTTATCTTCAATCATGTCAGCCTAACATGCATTCATTTAACCCATGACCAATAGATCCATATATAGGTCCATTCATAGATCATTTGGAAAGGGTTCAAAAATATCACTCAATAATATAATAATATAAGAAAAACAACTCAATAAATATTCCCTATTCTCTACATACATCTAGCCTATACACTTTCAAGCTAATTAAAATCTTTACATCATCCCCTAGTCATCTCAAACACACCCAGTTTTTGCATTTCTTTCATTTTCATTCACTATTACACCAATTACTCTTAAAGGGATAACTACATATGGCTTGATTCCTCCTGGAGTATTGGTATGTATGAAATGTACCCACACATGAGGTGTGATGCACATCTAGTGTATATTACACACACTAATCCCTTTTCTTTATTTTCAAAAGTTTATATTCAAGTGCATATAAGACATAGACATAGAAAATAATATCTAAAAGGAGATATGTGGGTAGTGAGACTCTAAAATTTGGTACAAAAGCTCACACTAGTTAAAGAAACAAAACCTAAAAAGATTAGATCCTCAAGATAATAGGATTAGGGAAAAACTATAACACTAGAGCCCAAGGTGTCCAATTTTAGTGCTCCTATCTAATCAATAAATGAAGTTTAGGATCCTATCTATGAGAGTGTCCAAGGATTTCACACAAATTTATAGACCTTGTCTCAATTGGATCAATATATAATAAGATAATTTTAATTTTCTCTCTCCCTCTCTCTACTATGTTTAAAAAAGGTTTAATTGAAATTTAATTTCACAAATTAGTATATTTAATTAAGAATGTTATTGATTTCTCCTATTCATACCCATTTATTAAATAGGAATAAAACTCCATTATTCCCAAAAATAACAAATCATTTATTAAACCCAACTTAATTTGAATTATGCATAAAAACCATAGAAACCCTAGGGTAAATTCCCAATTGATTTTTCCAATAAATTTCTGAATTGTTTCTTAAATATTTAAAGCAAAAATTCATACAAAATTTTAAAATTTAGTAGTAAATTTTAAAATAATTTTATTTCAAACCCTAGTTGCATCAACTAGCTCCCAATAATTTTTTAATATTAATCCAATGATTTCTTGATTTTTAGCTTGCATAACTAAATCAAAAATTTGATTAAAATTCTCAAATTCAATAGTAATTTCAAAAATAATTTTATTTCAAACCCTAGTTACATCAACTATCTCCCAAAAAGTTTCCAATATTAATTCAATAATTTCTTGATTTTTTTCTTGCATATCTAAATCAAAAATTTGATTCAAATTCTCAAATTCAATTTAAATTTAAAAAACTATTCTATTTTAAACCTTAGTTGCATCAACTAGCTCCCAATAATTTTCTAGTAATTTTCCAATCATTTTTTGAATTTTTAGTTGCATGTTAAAATTACAAAATCACTTCAAATTTCAAAAATTCATAATAATTTCAAAAAAAAATCTCAAAAACCCTAGTTTCATCTACTAGGTCCCATTAAATCAAACACTTTCTCATAAATTTATGAATTTTTACTTGCATACTTAACTCATAAATTCAATTTCAATTTAAAAAATTCATAGTATTTTGCAAAAATATAATTATCAAAACCCTAGTTGCATGTAATAGCTCCTTTTTTCTTTTTGAGTTATCACCTTACATGTTTAGGAGCTCTATATCCTTTTTTCATAATTTCCAATTCACTATTTTTTGGACTTTGCATTTCCTATATTCATTACTTTCCCTTTCTATCACTTTGCCTATTACAACTTGTTTCAAAATATTAAAACACATTTCAAATTATTTTCCTGCTTTAACAATAACCCAATATACCAATTTTGATGAAACTGATAAAGGAGAACTTTAAGAAATTTTAACCAAACATCCTAATATGGAAGATGGCATGCTTAGAATTCTACAAGAGGAACAACAAAAAGTGAAAAATGGTCAATCTTCTCAAACCACAGAGCCACCATTTACAAATGACATTATAGGGGAAACTATGTCTCAACAACCCCTATAGCAGCCCAACCTTCTTCTATGCCACTAGCTACAGCTATTACATCTTTGTCTCTTGATGTAGAAGCCCTTGTTCAAGAGATAAGATCTCTTCAATCCAAGGTGAAGCATCTTGAGCAAGGTGCCTATAGACCTATAGAGGCTTTAGATTATTTTAATTTACCGCATACACCACTGGCATGTCACATTGCTTCTACACCCTTGCCATAAGGTTTTGTTCAACCCAAGCTTACTTTTTATGATGACAAGTGAGATCCATAGACACATTTAAGATCATTTCACACAACATGCTTGGACTATGTACCAAATGACTGGCTACTTACCAAGAAATTTCCATGGATCCTAAAGTATTATGCTTTACAATAGTTCTATAGTCTACTAAATTAGTCAGTCAATGCATTCAATCCTTTAGCTAACATGTTCTTAGCACACTTTAGTATCAACATTGGTGATAATATTTCATATGCTCAAGTCTCACAATAGAGACAAAGGTCAAATAAGCATCTCACATATTATGTTCTTAGATATAAGACCATCTTGGCTAAGATGACTAATCCCCATGGTAGATCAAGAGTTACAAGACCTCTTAAAATAGAGTTTTCTACCAAAACTTCATGAATAAATCATGTTCAAAATATTATCTTCCTTCACTAAATTATGTCACATTAAAGGAAAGAGAAGTCAAATTAATTTGAATGGGTAAACTAAAGTACACTAATACATTAGACACAACTAATAAGAGTAAAAACAAAGTCCCATATAATTTCAATTTCAATAATAATAAAGGACAAAATTAACCTACAATAAATGTGGCTATTAAGCCTCCTTAGTGACTAATTTTATCATCACCCCCTTGATATACTTTTTCACACCTTTGAGTTCTTCTAGATAGGGTTTTATAGTAGTTTTTGGATTGTAATATCATATCTCTCTATCTTATTCATGAAGTTGATCCAAAAAATCCTCTTCCAAAGGGATATTATCAACATGCATTTTATGACTACCACAAGGCACCAAGCCATATGACAAATAGATGCATCAGTTTAGAGCACAAGATACAAGACCTAATAGATTCAAATGATATTGATCTTGGCACTTTAGTTGAGCCTCCACCAATAAAAAAACATAGGATAAAGCATTGAAAATCTTTTCATATCTATTTACATAACATTCTAAACAAGAGGCAGGGGATCAATCATGGGTTCACCATGCATATCATGCACATCCCCCACCAGATAAATATAGGGCACCTTCAGTTGAGTTACATCCTTTGAGCAACATGATTGGTGTATAAAATTCTAGAGTTCTAAATAGACCTTTCATTTCCTTCTCAGAGTAGGAGATCATTGAGGATGATACAGACTATCATGCACTCTTTATTAGAGCTCACATTTATAATCATCCTATTCACAGTGTTCTCATAGACAATGGATCCAATGTGAACATGTGTTACACTATGACATTACTACAAGATTTGGGATATTCAGAGTAGGATATCACTTTGAAAAACATAGTTATTAGTGTTTTTAGTGGGCATAAATATATTTCATCAGATGGATTGTACTTCCTCTATAGGTTGGTCTAACACACGTGGACACACCATTCACTATTTTCCTAGTGTAGGAGTGTTCAATATGTTACTTGGTCAACCATAGATTCAAAAACACTAAGAAGTACCTTCTATAGTTAATATATGCATGAAATTAATTCATGTTAATTAGGTTATTGCAATTGGTGGAGTTTCATATGAGTTACCATTCTTGACTTTAGAGCCATATATTATTCCATAGTCATCAGTTTCAATTTTGACACCAGTTTCAGTTTCTCCTCTAGTTATAGTTCCTAATCTAGTTTAGATCTAGACACAGTTGAGGCATCCACTACTACGATAGAGGGTTTATACACCTAAACCACTTCATGATTCTAGATAGCTTCCAAGTATAGTATTCACACCCAAGGTAATCTCATTGAGATCTCATGCATCTACACATAGAGAATATGTTCAAAGAGATTATCCTACTTCTAGATGGGTCCCTAAGAGCCCTACAATTGCATCCACTTCTCAGATTTATATAGGGACCCCATAGTTTGTTTCTAATTTAGAGATTTTAGAGCATCTATAGGATATATAGCTTTCAGAGCCATAATCTCAACATTTTCATCATCCTTCATAATCATACACGATTCCACTCTTTGATACAAGACACCATGATAGGGAGTCTCACATGAGACTCATTGGTTAGTATCATTTCTCCTCAATATTGATTGTACATAATTTCTTATGCTTGATTATACATATCTCAAATAATTCTAAAATACAAAAACAATATAACATTTTAAATAATCTAAAAACATTCAAATATGTCAAAAATAAAAAAAAACATTTTGATTGTATGCATCATCCATAATTTACATTACTACTATTATTCTAGAACTTACATTTTCTATTCCATGCTATTGTATATCAATTTATCTACATTACCATGCTTCACTTGATGTTCTTTGAGTGTGTGCAGTGAAATCTAGCTACTTGATTATTTCACTCTACCCATTGAGGGGGCATTCCTAATTTTACATTTGAGACACACATTGATATACATACCCACTGGGGGCATATTCTACATGAATACACCATCTAGGTTATGTAATTCCTACACTCCACAATCTAAGTTATCATGTTAATGTAAATTATCTACTAGCTTAAATAGATTAATTTATTGACATATCATTAGCATCTAGCACTCGGTACTTCTTAGCATATACCTAGTCTTGTATTAAACATGTCTTTCATACTTTCCATCCTAATTTGATTAAGTTAGATGTGATTATATCTTTCTAGTCTTTACATGCTTTATCTTCTTACTTAACATAGCTTGATGTTATTGCATTGATAGTTTCTACTTGTCTTATTTATGTGCCTTAGGACATTTTTTCATGTCCTTATTTATACTCTTTTATGTATATGTGGCCCTTATGCCAACTTGGATTGCTCCACTTGTATGTGTATGTGGCATTTGAACATGCCTTGTATGCTTGCTTTCTAGTTTGAGTGACATGTGCCCATGTCCCTTGTTTGTGTGGCCCCTTGGAAACCCTTATATGTTTCTTGCTTCTTGATTTTTGTGCTTGTTGCTTGATTTATTTTGATTATTTGTAATTCCATGATCCAAATCATGCATTTTATTTCTTCTTATATGCCATGATGGATAGCAAGCTCTATCCCTCCAACTAAAAACTAACAAACTAAAAACTAAAATTTCTAGTTTTAATTCAATTCTACTACATTGCACATGTTATTACATTTTTATATCTATCTAGGCATACCCCTATTGATCTAACAATCTCTTAATTCAACCCATTCTATATCTTGAGACATCTTGTTGATTATCATTTCTATATCATGTATATTTTCTAGCTTAACACGCTTGTAGGGCTTCTTCTTATTGAGGTAGTCATTGTAGGGTACCTATTCCTACCCTCAAAAGAGGGGGAAAAAAATAGGGGTTTTGATACAAAGATCAGAGCTCCTATTGATCAAAAAATCTAGTTTTAGAACAACTAGAACATCAACTAGTCATCAAACCACTCAAAATCAACCAGTCAGATAGTTAAGATTATAGAATAGTGATCAATTTTAACTCAAGACAATAATTCTAAGGCTGGACTATATCACCAACACTAAGGTGTCCATTTTTAGTGATCTTATCCAAATAATAAAAAAATTAAGTTTTTTAGAAGCAGGTAGAAAGGTAGGTTCAACTACAATTTTTCATAATTAGACCAGTTCAAACCAGTTGTTTTAAGTATAATTTTCTTAGAGGATATAGACATAGGGGGAATCATGCATGACATGATTGGTTCTTAATTCTAGTTTTATATATGTAAATTGGTATAAATTCTAGATTATAATAAATGTTTTAGATAACAATGATTTGGGGTAGATTGCAAAACACTTTTGCTTCTTTTCTTTTAGTTTTAGCATTACCTAGGCATTCTTAACAATTATGTTCCTTACTCCATTTGTAGGTGGTTGGAATAATTTTGGATTGGATTTTATACAATCCTAACCTCCACATTCTTTAGTTCCTAATTGGCTTCCACATAAGCTAAATTTTTAGTTTTGGAGTGGCTTTCATACAAGCCTAATCTCCATCTTTTCTAAGTTGGCCAACATTAGCCTAGTTTCCATCACACATTTGGCAATCCATGCCATATTTTCAGATTTTCAAAGTATTTAGGGGTTTTATAAACCATCTCATATAACATACACATTCATAAATATCAATATCAATTCTTAGCTTCACTTTGCTGGGTAATGAAGGAGCCAAAGGGCTAGCCTTTGTATTCTTGAGCCACCTATTCAGATAGATTGGACACATAATCCAAAAATTGATCAACACATATATAACCACCTATATTCACTTCAAGGGAAATTATGGAGCCAAAGGGATATCCTTTGTATTCTTAAGCCACCTATTCAGAGGGATTAGACATGCAGTCCAAACATCGATTAACACACACATGATCATCTAGCTTCACTTAGTAGGTGATGATGGAGCAAAAGGGCCAACCTTTAAATTTTTAAGCTATTTTCCAAGGAATTGATCACTCAACTACATTCATGATATAAATTTTGGTACAACATCATCTATCACATCTAGCATTACTCAGCCTTACTCGATATCATAATAGGTTTTATATTGGTTCATATACCCAGTGAGGTGTATTCATTCCTTTCTCTTCCTCTCTCTTACTCATATTTATAAATTATTGTTTTATTTCACATATAATAATAATTTATCTACTCTTCAATTTATTTTCATAGATTCACATTGCACAATGTGCTCTCTATGCACTATCCAACATTACTCAGCATCACAAGCTTCATGGGCTTCACCTTTGCAAGTAGGTTCAAGTATGCTTTCTATTTTCCTTTATCCTAGTATTTCAATTTACTGCATCACTAGAATAAAGGGGGAGTAAAATTATTCATATAAAATTCAAAAATTGGTAACTTTAGCATGGATAATGACACCCAATCTTTAGGTCCCTCTTCTTGTCTCTCATGACCCTCTTAGGCTTACTTTCATTGATTCCTAGTCATCCATGGCCTTCAAAAATTGATCCCAATTAATATAGGACCATCTCTTCATGACCAATCAATTCCCATAAGCCCCATAAAATTAGGACAATAGCACCCAACTTGGACACTAACACCACACCCTAGGGTGTCTAGCTTTTAGTGCTATTGTCCAAGTACATCTTAGGATCCAACGATCATTTCCTTCTAGATCCTTATCTTAAATCATGTTATCCTAAAATGAATTCATTTAACCCATGACCAATAGATCCATATATAATCTCATTCGAATATCAATTATAAATTTTTGGTAAATATCACTCAAGCAAGCAAGAATACATCACTAGAATAAAAGGGGAGCAAATATAGTCATATAAAATGCAAAAATTGGTAACGTGAGCATGGATAATGACACCCAATCTTCAAGTCCCTCTTGCTTTCTTTATGACCCTCTTAGGCTTACTTTCATTGATTCCCAATCATCCATGGCCTTCTAGACTTGATCCCAGCTAAGCCAAGACCCTCTCTTCATGACTAATCCATTCCCTAGGCCCTGTAACTCAAGACAATAGCACCCAACTTGGACACTAGTGTCAAACCCTAGGGTGTCTATCTTTTGGTGCTATTATCCAAGTGAATATTAGGCCCCAATGATCATTTCCTTATAGATCCTTATCTTTAATCATGCCAGCCTAACATGAATTCATTTAACCCATGACCAATAGATTCATATATAAGCCCATTCAAATATCATTTGGAAAGTATCACTCAAGAAAGTAAGAATACAAGAAATACCACTCAAGAAACCTTACCTATTCTTTATATATAACCAACCTATACACTTTCAATCCAATTATCCCTTAGTCATCTCAAGCATGCCCAATTTTTGCATTTCTTGCATTTTCATTCACTATTGCACCAAGAACTCTTAAAAGGAGAACTACATATGGCTTGATCCTTCCTTGAAGTATTGGTATATAGGCAACATGCCCATACATAGGGTATGAAGCATGTCCAATGCATCTTACACACACTAACTCCTTTTCCCTATTTGTAAAATTTTATATTCAAGTGCATAGAAGACATAGACATAGAAAATCAGATCTACAAAGAGATTTGTTATATTGAGTCTCCAAAATTTGGTACATAGGCTCACATTGATCAAATGAAAAAAACCCATAAAGCTTAGATATTTGGGATAATAGCACTAGTGAAGGACTATAGTTTTGGAGCCCAAGGTGTCTAGTTTTAGCACTCTTATCCAATCAAGAAATGAAATTTAGGATCTTGTTTGCAATATTGTCCCAAGCCTACACAAAAATTTCTAGACCTTGACTCAGTTATATCAATATATAATAAGTTTAATTTTCTCTCTCACTACTATTTTTTAGAAAAGGTACAATTACAATTTAATTTCACAAATTAGTAGCTTTAATTAGGAATATTATTTATTGATTTCTACTACTTAGACCTAGTTATTAAATATGAATAAAAATCCACTATTACCAAAAATAAAAAAATAAATATGAAAGATCTTATTTTAAAATACTCAAAATAGATATGAATGCCTAGTTAAGTGATTGGAGGTTGTAGTCAACTCTCCCAGGCATCTCCAAGTGTGATTGGTTTGTTAGGTAAGTGGACCCTATAAGAAAGGCCTTATTTCTTGGAGATTTACTATAATAATTATATTTGACAAATTCAAAGTTACCAAATGGATTAAGGTTGAAGCATGAGACTTGTATGTGATGTCTATGGTGGATTCTGAGTAGATTCTAACCCTTAGGGGTGTTAAACTAGTCTTACAAGTTGACCAGTTACTAACAAACCTAATGGTGCAATAGTGATAATATAGAGGATTAGTGATGAACATTTGACAAAGGTTTTGTGTATGAAAATCAAGGTCATATGACCTCATAAAGTCAAGAAGAGGACTATTTGAGCAAAGAATCTTAGAAGGTAGTTTGAGAGGTTTTTAAGAGAGAGAAGAGCTAAATAAGAAGATCATTATCTTTTGTATGAGAAACAAAGTGTTATAAAGGTTATAAATGGTTTTAGGTGGCTAATTTTGTGCTAAGTCATCTAGGGGGTTGGTGTCTCTTTGCAAGTGGGTGCTTTCTAAAGCCTAACTGAGTTAGTGCTTAGCTAGTTGGGGTTGGTTTTCCATGTGAATTTGGTTCTTCACTAAAGTTGGTGTTTATCTTATAGAATTGTATTCCATTTGTAGATATCAATGGGTTTTCATCCCCTTGAGGGTTTCCCACATATAATTTGTGTTATATTTTGTTCTTATGTTTCATGCATATGTGGATGGTTACTTAGTCATTACTTGATCTACATGCTTGAATGAATGTTCATGAATGCTTAAGTAGAATTGAAATAAATGTTTTAAATAATGACTCACTCCTAGCCCCTCTCAGTCATCTTACTTCCAACACTCCTTCCACTACCATGAGAAATTATATAAAAGTACATAATTGTATATAAATATTACTCCCTTGGCCTTAAAAACTAATAAGTTATGGGATTCTATTTGCCTCAAAATTATGTGGTTTGGACTTAGACAAGACACATCAATTGAACATCACCTTTTTATGGGTTGATAATTTTAAGCATGATAATATGTCATTAAGACCCATAATACATTTGATTTTATATAAATTTAACAACTATAATGGGTGGTTACACTATCTCACTCACCTTATAACCACCACATAGGGTAGGTTTCTATTAAAGTTTCACTTATTAAACCATATTGCAAAGTGTTAATCCAATGGTCACATGTACTATAGTTAATTTTTAATAAACCATGGAACCTTTTATTTTTATATAGACTATGTCCCAGTCACTTTTATGACTTCATGTTAACTCCATTTAGATTTTCTAAAAAAAGGTCTACTACACTACATCCCAAGTGGCCTGTGGTAAAAATTACCCTATACAGTATATTTTTTTTCAAATTTTATTATGGGCATCTTGTTGTTCAAAAAATTTCTAAATGAAAACCCATATAATTATATAAGGTTAAAATTTCTTGTAAAAAATTGTTGGTCCTTTTTCACCTTGATGATATTGGCAATTAATTTATTGAAAAAATATTTCTTAAGGAATTACCATAATTAGGCAAGTTCAACTTTAAAAAATTTCAAATTTTTCTTCATAGTTCCTAAAATTGTTCTACAAATTTTTATAAATTTTTGGAAAAGTCTATTTTCCGCTAAATTTTAACTAGATAAATTTAAATACAAATTAGTTAATCCAAAATTTATAAGATGTATGTGGGCCCTTTAAGTCCTTATTCATGCACCAATAAATAATTATATTCCTTAATCAAATATGTTTGAAAATATATAAATAATCTAAAACTAAATAAATAATATTCTCAACACATTCTAAAAGAGTAAATAAGTTTTGTTATTTCCATTACATTCAAAAGTATTCTATTTTGGTATTGGTAAATTTTTTGACAAGGGTATAAAACACCTAACAACTTAATTCATTAATTTCTCAAAGTTTAAAATTTGTATCCAAATAATATACATGTGATATAAAAGATCTAAAATAGACAATAGGTAAATCATTATATTTTTTCTAAGTAATTTTAAGCTCCAAATTAATGTGTTGGCTCCACATATAAATCTCTTAAAGCTTAGGACATGAGAGGCTCACCTCCAATCCTATTATTATCATCATGAGACTACACTAAGCACCCCCAAGACATAGAATCTCATAATTTCTCATGAATATTATTGTACATGATTTTATAATTTATGGATATATTTTTCTAATTTATAAATGAGAAGGTAAACTATAAAAAATATTTTTTTTGTACCTCTTCCTATGATCTAGGAAACTCTTCATATGCTTGTGCGAAATCACTTAGATCCAAAACACTAGAAATCAATAATTCCTAATGGAATACACTAAAATTAATTTTATTAAGGAAATATGCAACTCCCTAGGATAATATTTTACTTTTAATGTCTAAGGGATGCGATAAGGATGGCTTGGGGACTATCACTCTCCCTTTTCCCATCCTACTAAAAAAATTGATACCATGTGGAAAACATAACTTTTAAATTTAAATAATAAAATATGAAATCTAAATAAAAAAATTAAGTGAGTTAAACTCCTTACTAAATACCCTTAATATTATTTATAAAAACTAATGTTCTTAAATCCCCAAGCATTCACAAATCAAGAAAATTGTTACAAGCCAATAGACCTTACTAATCCATAAGAAATTTATAATAACTTGAATGTATCAAGAGATATTATTGACATAGATATAATTATAAATAAATGTGTATATGGAATTCATACATTATTTTATCCATTTAATAATTGAAATACATTTCTCTAATACATTATTTTATCTATTTAATTATGAAAATACATTTCTCTATGGCTTAGTTTCCAACTAACATCCATCTCTCAAGATTTACTCCTAATTTATCCAAGCTTAATCTCCAACTCCATTTTTAAAGAATTGTTAAAAACTTATCATAAGTATGAAATTATTTTATCCTATATGGAAATATATTAATTCTTCAACCAATGGAAATGTGACATGTTTACTTTCCTATTCCTTTTCCAATTCTCCAAAAGTCTTCTAGTCATAAATTCCTCTTACAAAGCGCATATTATTTATTACAAGGTACATGGATAAGCAAGGATATCCCTTTCTACATGAATTTTTTCTTTAAAATTATATTAATGAGGATATGAGTTGTCCTATATGTCTTATATGACTCCTAAATTTTCTCTTAGTATTACCCTTTAGACAAATATATTTAATCTCAATTCAACATATCTAAATTTAAAATTATATACCTCTCTAAAAATTTATTTATTTTAACATTAAAATGGAAATCAAAGTATTTTAAAGTTAAGTGCATTGAAGGGCTCATCCAAACCTAATAAATTAATATTGTCTTTTGTATTATCCATATTAAGAGTTTTTATAAACCAAAAAATTGTAGCTCCAAACATATGCCATTGAATAACCCTTTTATTTTGTAAAAAATATGCCATTGGTTGAGGTAAGTATATTAATTCTAAAACTAGTCTACAATGTTTTATTAGTTTGGATATTTATTTACTATTATAAGTTTTTTTGGATGGGAAATTATATTTAAACTTGGGATTTTGGTAGCCCCATTAGAATTTTGGATATAGTTTTTTTTAATTAATTCTTTTATCTTATTATTATTTTTGTTTAAGGGATTGGGCCTTTTCAAAATCCTAAATCTTTATCTAGTTCATGGTTCCAAAAAAATAATTTTATTCATAACCAATTTATATTGTAAGCGTAATAATAATTTTGACTCCATTTCTATCCCTTTGAATTTGTATATAGTTTAAGAAAAGTCTAAAGCACGGGTAAACAATTGTGATTAGTGTTAGCTAGGTCGAAATTAAAAAAATTTAAAAATATCAACTAAATCATAATTATAATTATAAATCATGGTATAAAATAATGGCATTAAACATATAATGGATTATACATGACAAATTCAGTTCAAGATCCATTTCTTGGCCACTTATAATCATTCATATCAATGCACATAGAAAAATTATCTATCATAGGATAGGTAACACAACTGAATGGAAATAGTCTCAAGTAGCATATATAAACTCACAATTCATATAAATAAACATCTCAAAAACTAAAATGTGTCAATATATAAAATTAGGTAACATCATAATGTCAAAATTTTAACATCCATATACTCAAACAACACAATATAAATTTGCTAAGTTAATAAGTAATAATATCCAATTATGCATATAATTAATAATGATGTAATTAAAATTCTTATGTTAGATCCATAAAATACATGAAATAAAACTATTTAAATTTTATGAAACCAATATGGGAATCTCATGCTTTTAGGTAAATATAATGTATCATCCCAAGGACAACCATAATATAGTGGAAGGTATACTATCGATATATTTTAGAATTGGTCCTTACATATTTTCTCAATTACTAAGGATATTTTTATAAAATATTAAATTCATGTCATTAAAATCCATATAAAAAGACTCTCGATCATCATTGAGGACACCCAAAATATTATAGATAACTTTAGGTGTTTTTCAAGTGGCAAGTTTCTCATTAGCATAGTAGATGCAAAACTTGTCATTAAGCTTTAGTACCTTATCATGAAGTAAGGTAAAATTAAACCTATAATCATAAAATAGAGAATTAATTATGACATGTAAACCTTTATTGTATAATCAAAACTTATTTAAATACCCTTGTAAAAATTCCCCTCTATGTAAAATATATTAGTGATTTTTCTTCAGCTCTCCTAATACATGTCAAGGTTAGATTGAGAATTAATATTTTCCATCTAAAGACTCCCATGAAGTTATAAAAATATCATAAATTACTCAAATTGTCACAAAATAACCCCTTTGTAATTATGAGATGTTTCCTTATTGTATAGTAGAATAGGTTTGGTTACAAAATATGTCACTATATTATGTGTTATATTTTGAGACATTGTTAGATAACACCTAATTATACATAAAGTTATAAGAAAAATTTGATTTAATTATTATATTAATGGGTACTGCATGTTCATACCTGGTTGTGATAAGTACAATACCATGTGGCTTATATAGGAGATAGGTGTTTATTTGTTATGTCCCTAATATATTTCTAAGTAATCATCTTATCTCAAATGTTTCATGTCTATTACATTGAACAACAAAATTTATTTTTATATTTTGATTAATTACACAAAAAATTGGGTGTATTCATTATTGATAACATGAATAAAAATAGGGATTTTTTCTAGCAAAATTAGTTGAGTTTAAGATATAAAATAAAATTATAATCAATATATTGACATGGTGAAATTAGAATTAATTAATTTATTAATCCAAGTGGATTGGTAAATAAATATTATTATTTCACAAACATTATACTATCTTGGTTTTAAAGTTTTGTTTTGAAAAATTAGGAAGTTATAGTTTAGGATGATTAAATAACTCTACCCTTATTTTTTAATTGAGTATTTTAGTTACATGATTTTACTCATTAGCCAAATTAAATTCATGATTAGTAATTATCAATATGAAAATTTCCCTCATGTATTATTGGTAATAATCATAAGGTAAGGGGACCCACTTTAGCACACAACCACCATAAGCATTTTTAGTAGGTGAGAGGAATGGTGAATGTAATTCACCATTTTGGGATTATCACACTCTAGCATCTTTCCCATTTTTATTCGGTAAGTTTTGTACCTAATAAATCACCCATTTCTCTTAATTATTACCAAGGTAGGAATACCTAACTACAACTAATCATGTATTTTAATGTAAAGTTAAAATCTTCCATGAGCAATTTTTATTTATATATAAAATGTTTTGGGAGTTTTACTCATGTATGTTCTTATTAATCAACAAAATGACATGACCCACTTTAAAACATAGACACATAATAATTTATTAGTAGGGAAAATCAATGATGAATGTATTTCACTACTTTAGATTCTCACTATCTAGCCTATTTCCTGATTGAAAAATATCTTTGTGAGTGTAGTACCTAATAAATCACTCTTGTCTCATAATCATTACCAATGTGAGATTGACCCAATTACAAAAAAATCATGTATTTTAATATTATTTAAAAGATTCCATCAAGAAATTTTAAAAATATATTAATTTTTGTGGGATTTTTACTCATATTTTTAGTTATTGGTCAAATGACGTCCATTAGTATTCATTACCCAAATGAAATTTTTACATAATTATTATTGGTAATAATCATAAATCAAGGGGACCCATTTTAGTACACAACCACTATAAGAATTCATTAGTATGGGATAATAATGGTGAATGTAATTCACCACTTTGTAATTCTCACCCTATACCATGTTTTCGCATTGACAAATATTTTGGGTTGTAATTGGGTTAATCCCACATTGGTAATAAGTGTGATATAAGGGTGATTTATCTAGTATTACACTTAAAAAAATATTATAAATAGTTAAATATGTTATAATATTAGAAACACAAAGCATTGAATTGTATTCACCATTCCTCTACCCTATTAAAATATGATTATGTTGGTTTTTTATTAAAGTGGGTCCCCTTGATTTTTGATTGCTACAAATAATACATGATGGAAAATGTCATTTTGGTAATGAATACTCATATAAGTCATTTTTTGAATTATTAAAATACACACAATGAATAAAATCCCATATAAATTATTATCTAATTAAAAATTGCTTGTGAAAGCTTTCAACCTTGTGTGTGTGTGTGTGTGTGTGTGTGTGTGTGTGTGTGTGTGTGTGTGTGTGTGTGTGTGTGTGTGTGTGTGTGTGTGTGTGTGTGTGTGTGTGTGTGTGTGTGTGCATTATATAAATTAATATTATGTATAGATATATTAGATATGTTATCTATTATATAATATATAGTGTATTATATATATATATATATAATGTATATATTTAAATTTTATATATACTATATAACTATAGTTATACATTTTATATATACATTATATATAGCACATATATGTACATTTTATATAAAATATTTTAATTTTTTTTAGGGGTTCAATAGTGTGTTAAAAAATAATTAAAAAAAATGGAACATTGTAAGCCCAAGATATAAAAATAAACTACAATAATTGGATCTGCAAATATTTATAAAAAATCACAAGTAAAGGTATTTCAAAGTAATAAATAAGAAATTAAATAAAAAAAGAAGTGAAGAGTGATGATAATAGACACACTTTTCACTATTATTAAAAACATGGCACTATAAATAGGATAATGGAATCCTCTTGACTGAAATGCTGCAATTTGGACCTACACTATGAAAAGCATATGTTGTTTCCTAAAATAACACTCCCCTTATTTTTTTTGAAACAAACTAATTTTTTAATTTCAAAATATATTTTACCAATAAATAAATAAAATTACAAATATAAATATAAGTGTTCCAATTTATATATCTTATATTATCTAAATCATAAAATATAAGATTGGAAAATCAAACACTTGCCTCAAGCTTCATAGGAAAATTAATCTTTTTTTATAGTCAAACTTTATTTTTACCTTGCCTAGAAAAACATACCCAAAACCATATTTATATGATTTTTTTTCTCATTTCATTTTTTATCCATAGAATTGTTTGATCTCATATTCACCACTATATTTCACCCACAAGCTTCGAATATCTCCTAAAACAAGCTTAATCCTTAATCAAAAGCTTAAATATATCATTTGGAGTAAAAATTGTGTTGGAATTATTTATAATTTAAATTTCCCAATTTTATATGCTATCCAATCACATTATCTTAAATATCAAATAGACCAAAATATAGTGATGTAGAGATCAAACTTTTAGAGGCCATAACTTTTGATTTGTAACACTATTTGGGCTCTTGTTTACACAAAAATGACTATATTAATTTTTCTAATTTAGATATAACCCATACTATCCATTTATGGATGTTTTAATATTTGAGGGTTCAAAAATGCATTTTAGTATTTTTTTTAGGATTTTCCATTTTTTAAAATAGTGTATTTTTATTCTCAGACATGAAGTTCATCTAATAGGTTAATTTTAGTGTTTATAAAATATGTGGATATTTTTAGTCCCATCCAAGCTTGCATGTATAACTTCTGAAAATAGAATTTTAAAATCACTAGAAGATGAAATTTACTAAAAATAGTAATTTTATAAAAAAAAGCATGGATCAGTTATCTTTAAGTAGCTTTTGATTTTTTTATATTTTTTTAATTATGAAGGTAAAATCTAATTATAAGTTGAATTTTATTTATATAATATATTTTAATATTTTATTCATTCAATGATAATTAGTAGATAAGTTTTCTTTCATGTAATTTTTGAGTTTGTCTATTGATAATTTATCTTAGCTAGTCCACATTTTCATAATTAGGTATTAGAGGTAGGTTTGAATCTTTGAGATAATATATTTGTGAATTGATATTTTATATTTTAGTATAATATTCATTTATTGAATAATAGGTGTCAAATATGGTGAGAGGACAAGGTAGAATATGAATTGCTCAAATGAATAGGACAATGGAAGAGTTGTAGAGGCAAGTAGAATAATTAGCTATAATTATCACCATTTAAAGATAAATGTAAGTAGTAGATGAAGAAAAGGAAGAAACATATCATAAAGATGAAATTAATAAATAAGAGGAACAATAATAACCACCATCAATGGAAGAGAGGTTTTCTATGGATTTAGAGGGAAGAAACAAAGGAATCAAGGTTGATGTTTTAGATTATGGAGATAATTTAAAACCAAATGAGTTGATAGATTGGATGAATAACATGGAAAAGTTTTTTGAATGGAAAACACTAAGATAAAATAAGAAATTAATGTTTTCATGCATAAAATTAAAGGGTTATGCAATGATCTAGTGTGATAACCTACAAAAAGAGAGACATAAAAAGGCTAAAGAGAAGATCAACACATGGAGCAAGATAGAGAATAAGCTAAGACAGAAATTTATTCCCATGGATTATTCACAAACCCTATGCATAATATTATAGAATTTAAAACAAAAGGATCATAGTATACAAGATTATACATATCAGTTTTACAAGCTTTCCATATGAGTGGCACATGACAAAATATAAGAACAGATGGCTATAAGGTATGTAAATTGTTTGAATTTTTCTATTAAAAATGAGTTAAAAATGTTTAGAATACTTTCCATGGAGGAAGATTATCAATTAAATTTTAAGGAAGATGAAAAAAAAATAGATAAACTTTTATAATACCATTTGGTATTGGGCCAAGAAGAGGACAATCACCTCTAGTAAGTGGATGAGGTAGGTTCAATACCACTAGAGGTGGGTTTAATCACACTAGAGAAGAATGATCATGTGGTGTATAAAATAAAGAATATAATAGACAAGGATTTTAATACCATCCAAGAGGAAGAGGATTTTAGAGAGGATGAGGCTATGGTAGCGCTAGAGGATGGTTTATAAATTAGTAAAGGTCTTATGTTTGTTATAGATGTGGATAAGGACACATGTAATGAAATTACTTCAACAATAAAGTATAATAGTAGAAATAGATCCAAATATGACTAAAATATATAATAATATATGATAATAGACAATCCACTTCGAGGGGACAACCTCCATAAGCTTTAATAAGAGCAAAATTCATAATATGATCATAAACAATTACCCAATACCTCCTATATATAGTTTATCTAGGCCATGGTTACTCCATAGGCTAACCTACTAACTAAATGAATGCATAAAGAAATGTGATATATCATCAAAGAGGGATAAGTAAGCCATAATTCAGCTATTCCTATCCTAATACATGTGATAGGTTAGGGGTGTAGCATGCCCTTCCCCTTCAAACCAATTTTGTCCTCAACATTAAACAACTCTGGATGTTATTGTAGAAAATATTCACCTTCCCAAGTTACATCTTCACTACTCAAGTTATTCCACTTGAACAGATATTCCCTAATCTCTCTGGTTCTCAACCTCTTAGTATGTGTTTAGAGGATCTTCTCTGGTTCCAAAATGACGCATCCTTCTTCATCTAGTTCTAGGAGCTCTATCTAGGCTGGAACTTTTTGTCCAATGACCTTTTTAAAATAAGAAACATGAAATATTTGGTGTATGTGAGATGAATGAGGTAACTCAAGATTATAATCCACACTTCCATTTTTCTATAGAACCTAATAAGGGCCATAATACTTATGAGCAAGTTTGTTGTCCTTTTTCTATTGCTTCAAGGACATTTGCTTATAAAGATGCAAATGTACAAATACCCAATCACCCACCTCAAAATATTGCTCACTACGGTGTTGATCTATGTGTTGTTTCATCCTATTTTGTGCCAAGGTCAAATTCTCTCTCAAACTAGCTAAAACCTCTTATTAATGCTAAATGTGCTCCTCCACATCTCAAACCTTGGTTTGCACCTTTAATGAAGAAGTGATGGAAGGTGGATGGTAACCATATAGTGTTAGAAATAGAGACATTTTAGAAGAGGTATGGAAAGATGTGTTATACCACCATTTTTCAAGTGGTAGCCATTTAACCCAACATTCTTGTTTATCTGATACAAAATAATGGAGACACCCCTCTAAACATTTTTTAACCACTTTTATTTGTCCATCAAATTGGGGGTGGTAAGATGAGCTATGAGCTAGCTGAGTGCCCAAATAGGAAAATAGTTTAGTCCAAAAATTAATAGTGAAAATAGGATCATGATCACTTATAACTATTTTTGGGGTTCCACATAAATTTTAGAACTACCTCCAAAAAAATAGCTGTTATTTTACTTGCCTAAAATGGGTGTGAGAGAGCACAAAAATGGGAATATTTTGTAAGCCTATCCATAATGACCAAGATAACATTCTTACCTTTAGAACAAGGTAATCCTATGATGAAATCCATGGAGACTTCCTCCCACCTTTGATGAGGAATTGCTAACGGTTGTAACAGACTCAGGGTATTAACTATCTCACCTTTATTATATTAGCATATCAAAGAATTCTACCACAAAATTTTGTACGTATCCCTTAAGTCCTTCCCAAAAGAATTCTTTATTATTTCTATGATAACTTTTCAAGAACCCTGAATGTCCCCCAATTGGAGATGTATGCAAATCCATAATAATCTTATGCTTAAGCTCTAAATCTTTGCACAAGTATAACCTACCCTTATACCATAGGACATTACCTTTCCATTAAAATTTGTCAGATGCTAAAGTAACTTACTAGAGATTTTGAATCAGAACATATGTATCCTTGTCTTTCTCCCATTCTAACCTAGCTTCATCGACCTAATTTTCTTTCAATGGCACAAAGTAATGCTTATGTGGATGTATCATGTATGGATAGTGCATCTTCTACTACAGTATGTTTACCCTTCTTATAGATGGTTTCAAAATCATAAACCAACATTTTGGTTACCCACTTTTGTTGTTCCTCAGATGATAATATTTTTTCCAAAAAGTATTTAAGACTATCATGATCCATTTTCACCTTAAAGTGTCTACCCATTAGATAGGGCCTCCATTTTTTAACTGCATGAAGAATAACCATCATTTCTTTCTCATAGATAGGGTTTTGTATATTCTTACCTTTGAATTGATGACTCTCAAATGAAATGGGTCTTTCTTTCTACATTAGTACTGCTCCCAAACTAGATCCAAAAGCATCACATTAAATAGTGAATGTCTTTCAGAAGTTTGGAGTAGCCAAAACTAGAGTGGTGCACATAGCTACTTCTAGTTTCTCAAATGCTTTGGTGGTGGCATCATTCCAATGGAAGGCATCCTTCTTTATCAATTTAGTGAGTGGAGCCACTATGCTACCATAACCTTTCACAAATCTTTAGTAGTAACTTGTTAGTCCTAAGAACCCTCAAAGTTTTTTGAGAGTTTTTGGCATGGGCCATTCCATCATAGATTTGATCTTCTGGGGATAAACTTTGACACCTTCATGGGAAACAATGTGACATAGGTACTCTACCTCTTGTACTCCAAAATCACATTTTGATGGCTTCACATAAATTTGATGCTTCTCTAAAATTATCAACACTTGTTTCACATATTGCAGATGTGCTTTCCATGCTAACTATAAATCAATATGTCATCAAAGAAAACTAGCACAAACTTCCTTAAAAAAGGCCTAAAATAGTGTTCATCAAGCTCTAAAAAGTATATGGTGCATTTTTATGACCAAAGGGCATTACCAAAAACTCATAATGTCCGCCATGCATTCTAAAAGTAGTTTTATGAACATTTTCATCCTTGATTCTAATTTGATGGTACCCCAAGCGAAGATCCATTTTTGTGAAATAATAAACTTATCAACTCATCAAGTAAATCATCAATTACTAGAATAGGAAACTTATCTTTGATGGTGTACTTGTTGAGTTCCCTATAATCTAGGCACATCCTCCATGTGTCATCCTTCTTCCACACCATGACCACTGGTGATAAATATGAACTTTGGTTGTGCTTGATGATTCTTTCCTCCAACATCATGAACCATCTTTTCAATTTCAATATTCTATGCATATGTTTATCTATATTTTTGATATTTGGTGGTTGAATCCCTGGAATTAGTTGAATGGCTTGATCATGTTCTCTTTTTGGTGGTAGTCTTTTTGTATGGATCCAAAAATAGAAGGGTGGACATCAAGCATCATCTGTGGATCAGGATGTGTAGATGCATGTGTGGGTTAAACTTCTATGGAAAATAATCATGAAATAATTCCCTCTTCCCCCTTTTTTATCATCTTGGTCATCTAATGTGAACTAATCAATTGTGGAGATTTTGCCTATAATCCACGTAGTTAAATTTTCCTACCTTCAGAATGAAGGTGCATGAATAGTTCCTAGAAGTTCATCTCAATGGTACCTAAGGTTGTGAGCCATTAGAATTAAAAAATAATGTCTATTCTACCCATGGGAATAGAAAACATAGGATAATCAAGATTTTACTCACCCATATCAAGCTTAATATTATGGCATTTACCTGAACAATTAATTGTGCCACCATCTACAATCATGACTTAAAATTCTAGTGTTGGGTAGATGAAATAGTTCAATCAAGTGGACCTTATGGTTGATGAAGTTATGTGTGCTTCCCAAATCAATCAACATTGTCACCTTATATTTCTTAAGGAAACCCACCACCTTAAGAGTTTGTGGAGTGTTAATACCTATAAGTGCATGACAAGAGATTGTAGGTTGGGAATCTTTAGGTACATCCTCTATCTCTTCCACACCATCATTGGAGGAATCATCTTCTTCATCATCTTCATTAGATCCCTCAATGTATAATAAATTCTTCTCAGCACATCTATGTCCTTTTCTCCACTTGCTATCACAACTCAAACATAATCCTTTTGTGTGCTTCTCTTCAAATTGCTGAGGGGTCAATCTGGTAGGTGGAGGAAATGTTGGTGTCGATATGCTATGATATTTGAAGTGAGTGAATGTATACTTCTTATTGCCTATGAATGTTTCCTTAGATCTACATGGCATGATAATAGAATAAAAAATATTAAGTGGATTAAACATGCATACCTCATGTTGAATGTGGTCCTTGAGTCCACCCAAAAATAGGTCATTCAAGTTCTCCTCAGAAATTGTCTCCACATGTAAGGATAGGTTTTTAAAATGATAAATATAATCCTTGATGGAACCAGTCTATCAAAAAATTTCTAGTTGGTTGAAGTAATTCTCTATCACACTATTACCATAGTGTAATTGCAGTACCTCTATAAAAACTGACCAAGTGACACTAAGAGTCATCTTTTTCTTTTAAGCACACAACCATCGATACCAAATGAATTTAATCAAGTTCAAGATATAAGGATACCATGGTAACCTTATGTCCACCTAAGATCTGATGTGTATTTAAAAAATTCTCCATTTGGTTGATCTAATTGAGTGGATTTTTTCCATCAAATTTGTGCATATCCACCTTTGGTAACAGGTTACTCTATGGCAATGCAGTTGGATTTGAAGTAGACTAGTTGGGAGAACCACCCTGGTGGGGTTGTGCAATAATGATAGATAGATGATTTGAATAATTATTTTTCAAATCCATCATGATATCTACCAAGATATCTTGTATGGATTTCATATTAGATTGTATGCCTTACACCTCACTTTGAATGTCTTGCACATTATAGTCAAGGTAGCTCACTTTATGATCTATGTTAGAGAGCCATGGTATAAAGGATATATTACATCCCCATTATGACTCCATATATTCATTTTTAGGAGTTTTACCTAGAGTTTTAGTACCCTTTCTTAGGCCCTGAGTTTGTAGACCTACAATAAAAGGGCTTTAGGATGTTGACCCTGATTAGCACTTTTGACCCAACTTTGAACAAGCGATTTTGGACTTATGTCAGCCTCAAATAAAAACATATAAATAATTTACCCTATCCAAATTTTTATAATCTTTCCCAAAATGTAAATAAATTAGAAAAAATCTTTGAATTATGCACTATAGATCAATTTTATGAAAAACCCTAAAATGGTGATAAATTTTGTAAACCAGATCCAAATGATCTGAAATTGTAATGATAGATTAATTTATTTATTTTTAACCTCCAGTAAAAAAAAAATTAGATAAATTATCAATATTGTTTTAGATATAGCCAAATTTTAAAAAATTAGGGTTTCACCCACAAGATTGCCCAAATCACAGCTCTGATACCACTTGTAATGAAATTACTTCAAAAATAAAGTATAATATCATAAATATATCCAAATATGAATGAAATATATCATAATATATGATAATAGACAAGCCACTTTGAGGGGGCAACCTCCACAAGCTTTAATAAGAGTAAAATTCACAATATGATCATAAATAATTACACAATACCTCCTATATATAGTCTATCTATGCCATGGTTACTCCATATGCTGACCTAATAACCAAATTAATGCATATATAAATGTGATATAGCATTAAAAAGGGATAATTAAGCCACAAGTTGGCTATTCTTATCCTAATACATGTGATAGGTTAGGGGCGTAGCAACATAGAATTTAAGTATTTGTAGTATCATGATTAAAAAAGGAGGCAAGAGGATCAACCAAGAGTGAATTTAGTTGAGACTAAGACATAAGAGAAAAATACTAAAGTTATAGAATCTCATGATTAGGATAACAATGATTTATATAAGGAAATAACATGTGAATAATAAGGAAATTAATGATGCATGGTTGCAAACAAATATTTTTCAAACAAGGTGTACCTTAGGAGTTAAGATATGCAAAGTAATTATATATGGTGGTAGTTTTAAAAATATGGTTTCTAAGGACATGATTGAGAAACTATGATTTTAGTGTGAAAAAAATCCTTTTCCTTATTGGATTTTATGGTAATGAAATGAAGTAACAGTAGTTAAAAGGTGATTAATCAAGTTTTTATAGGAAAAGCTTACAAGGATGAAATATGGTGTGATATTATATTAATAGATTCATGCCATGTGTTATTAGGAAGTCCATGACAATTTGATACAAAAATAATTCATTATGGAGAAAATAACACATATAATTTTTGGAAAGGTGTTATAAAGGTAGCTTTTTTACCTCTTAAAGAAGAAGGGCAGGTTGAAAGCATGTTTTCCATAAAATAATTTATCAAATAAATGAAGATTACAAGTTGTTTTTATGCATTAATAACAAATAAAAAAGACACAAAAGTGGTACAAATACCAACAAAAGTAGTAAAAGTGTTGAAAGAATATATATATTTCATAGCTGATGAGCTACCATATGGTTTACCACTAAATAGAAACATTAAACATCATATTCATTTGATTTTAGGATCAACTCTACCAAATCAAACAATGTATAGGATGATTCCAACGAAACATGCATAATTTAATAAATAGGTTAATGAATTGGTGAGAAAATGTGTAGTAAGGAAGATCATGAGCCTATGTTCAACACAAAAATTACTAACTCCAAAGATAGGAAGGTAGAACATGTTTTTGGATAGTAATTAAATCAACAAAATTACCATCAAATAGATTTACTATACCTTATTTAAATGATATGATGTATGTTCTTACAAGAGAAAAATACTTTAATAAGATCGATATAAGGAGTGGTTAATATCAGATTTGGATTTGTGAAGGATATGAATTGAGAAAAACATTCAAGACTAGGGATGGCTTATATGAATGGATGGTGATGCCATTTAGATTATATAATGCACCTAGTACATTTATTAGAGTGATGAACATAGTGATAAGAGATTATTATAGTAAGTTTGTGGTGGTTTATTGTAATGTTATTTTTGATATTTAATAAGAATAAATAATCACGCTTAATGTATTTGAGAATGGAATTAGAATTTTTAATAAAGGATAAGATCTATGCAAATTTGAAGAAGTGTAAGATTCTACAGAATAGTTTGCTATTTTTTGGATATTTAGTTTCAATAGATAGTGTGAGAATGGATGAATAAAAAAGAAAGGAAATTATTAAGTGTCCTATTCCAAATATCATCAAAAAGGTATGAAATTTCCATGGTTTAGAATTTTTTTACATAAACTTCATTAACAAATTTAGTAGTATTGTTGCACCAATAACAAATTGTATGAGGGTAAGATAATTTATGTGTATAAGATAATTAAAACAAAAATATTTGAGTTTTTGAAGAATAATATTAATGAAAAAATGATTTTAGCACAACCATATTTTAATAAAGTGTTACAGGTTGATTATGATGCTTCACATGTGGGAATTGGTATTGTGTTGAGTCAAGAAAAAGGCCAATAACATATTTTAGTAATAAATTGAATGAGGTAAGAAATAAATAATCTATATATGATATTGAATATTATCACATTGTACAAGCATAATTACATTAGAGGCATTGCCTAGTACTTAAGGAGTTTATCCTATCTATTGATCATGAGGCCTTGAAGTATCTATACACTAAAAATATTTTAAATAGTAGACATGTAAAGTGGGTGTCTTTCTTACATGAATATAATTTTATTTTTAAACACAAATCAAGAAATTAGAATCAATTAGTTGGTGCTTTGATTAGGAGAGTGGTATTATTAACTACTATAGTGAGTGATGTAGTTAAATATGAAGTTATTAAGGAATTATATGATACTAATCCATATTTTATAAATATATTTGATTAATTCATGAATATATTATCATGTGATACATGTATAGTTAATTATGAATATATTATACATGATGCCTGTCTCTTCAAGGTAAAACAACTATGTATTCCAATTAGGTCTCTAAGAGATAATATTATAAATGAATTGCATAGTGGCGGTTTGGCTGGACATTTTTAAAAAGGTTAAGGCAATAGAATTTTTGGAGAAGTATTTTTGGCCAAAGATGAAGAGATATGTGGAAAGGTATGTCTTAAGAGTTAAGTGGTTAAATGTCATGCATATAATACATGGTTTTACATGCCATTACTAGTTCTAAAAGGACCATGGATAGATTAGAGTATGGATTTTGTGTTGGTATTACCAAACACATAAAATTAATGATTCAATTTTTTTTATTATATATAGGTTTTCTAGTATGTTTCACTTTATTTCATGTAAGAAAATCAATGATGCCATTAGAGTTGAAAACTATTTTTTCAAGATGTGAGATTGCATGGTGTTCCAAAAACCATTACATCAGATAGGGACATAAAATTTATAAGTAATTTTTGGAGGAATTTATGGAAGAATTTATAAACTAAAATATAATTTAGTATTGCATATCACACATAAACAAATGGACAAATATAAGTTGTAAATAAGAGCTTGGGAAATTTGTTGAGATGCATATTTGGAGAGAATCCCAAGAAATGGGACTTAGCTTTACCATAGGTTGAGTTTGAATATAATAATTTAGTGAAAATATCAATAAAAAAAAAACCATTTTATATTTTTTATGGGAAAATAACCATGGGCATCTTGGATTTGGTGAAATTACCAATTGTAAAATGAGTTAGTGATGATCTAGAAGTATTTACAAAAAACATACATTATTTTTAATAATAAATGAATATAAATCTATATGAAATTAATTATAATTATAAATTACCATAGGATAAATGATCCGGGCAACAATTCAAGTAACAATTCGGGTGATGGTTCCACCCCAATTGATGACAGAACTTCTGGGAGCCATAACTTTTGCACCGTAGCTCTAATTGACTCACCGTTTGAACCGTTGGAAAGATAATAATGAGGATAATAAAGTGAGATGGAATGGATATATTATCAAGGAATTTTTACCCCAAAAAATCCAATGGAATTTTCCCAAATTTTAATTTTAGTAGTGCAGTCTAAAAATAGTAAGTTTATAAAAATAGTAATTCCTTGAATTCTATATTATTTTAAATCATGGAAGTAAAAAAAATTAATCTACCTCAAAAATGGTGACCTTACACATCCTCCCCATACTTTCAAAATTTGTATAAATGAATATGTAACCTAAAATGGAAATCAGACATCTCTTCCCAGAGATAAGCATATAGTTGTATTGTGATCTTGAGTAATAAAACATCTCTTCTCAGAGAATTCAGTGTTACTGTGTTTTTGTGTTCTTAAAATATTTTTCAACCAAAAATTTTTAGTTTTGGATTAATAAATTTTAGTGGATATTTGTCATTAATTCATGAATAGTTCAATTTTATAAATTGGCATGTGGCTATTTTATTGGGTGGTGGATAATGTGGATTTGCCTCTTATTAAAAGTAAATTTTTACATATAATTATAATTTACCCTCTATAAAAATTTAATATGATATTATTTACCATTATATGTAATATATAATCATTCTAGGACCAAATTTCCAAAGCATATTATCATAACTACTATTTGGAGGTAGTTGTGTCACTTGCTAACATAGTTTTCACTTACCTATAACATTGACACCCATCAAAAACCATAAGTTTCATTTGGTAGCACAACTATCATTTGAAATTATAATTATTATAGGAAAACTATGGTGTCATGTGATAGCTATGTTGTCGAGTGAGACCTATATTATCAAGCAATAATAATTTTATTGAGCTAAATGTTATTGAAATACAACAATATTATTGAGTGACAACATTAATACTGATTGACAATAATGTTGTTGAGTGATAGTGATACTATTGAATGATATTAATACTATCAATAAATAACATATTTATATAATGATAATATACCTATTGTTCAACATTATGGTTGTTATGTGATGGCATTCTTGTCATTTGATAGTAAAGGTCTATCATCCAAGAAAATAACAAACATCCATATATGAGTTTTTTATATAGTCACACATTAACATACCTTCTATGACAATTTACATTTCACATGTTGATTTTTTTTCATGCCTAAACATTATCTATTAACTTTTGCCAAACTTTAAAAATGCATACTTATAAATTCACCAAAAAAAACAAAGTTCATTTCTATATGGGTCACTAAAATTTACCCTAAAGTATAAGAAGATATTAGAATATGGTAAAATTTATTTTAATAAGGATATTTATTAATGGTTTACTTGAGGAAATAAATATTTCCAACATGCACATACAATAATTTTAATTACAAGAAAATTGGTCTGTGTAAAATTGTGAATAAAATCAATGACAATGCTTCTAAGGTGGAGTTTACCACATAATTTTGATATCTCTCTAGTATTTAATGTTTTAAATTTATATTATTTTTATGGATAATATGGTGAAGGGTAAGAATATGAATAAATAAATTATAATCTATAGGTACCAAAGAAGAAGAAAGAAAAGATAGTACATGTTCTAGATAAGAAGACAATGCACATAGGGAAAGGAATTTATAATAGGTATTTAATATAGTAGGAAGGACTAAAATAGGAAAAAAAACATACATATTTTATAATGGGATCTAAAAAATATTGACAATAATAAATGGTAAGGTTTCAATCATGCTAACTCGTAGGATTTTGATTATTTTCAACTAGAGGAAAGTGATGTGGAGACTGAATTTATAAGGGCTATAACCTTTCATCCATAACTCAAGTTAGGCTCTCATTTGCACAAAATATACAATTTAAAAAAAATTAATTCATCCATAACCCATCCTATCTTTTTAGTTATATTTTCATAATTTTTAGAGGTCATGTGTGACCATATAAGGGGCCAAATATGCATTTTAACATTTTTTTAAGATTTTTCCATTTCCATAAATAATGTGTTTTTGTACTTGGATAGTAACTTCAGTTAAAATTCATCCATTAGGTTAATTTTATTATTTTTAACATATGTGTATAGTTTTAGGTCCATTTGAGCTTGCATGCACAACTTTTCAAAATAGTCGTTAAAAAATCACTAGAAGATGAAAATTATTAAAATAGTAAATTTCAAAAAAATTCATGGTCAATTAGTTTAAGGTATCTTTTTATTTGTTTATATTTTTTTAATTATGTATGTAAAATCAAATTCTAAGTTAATTTTTATTTAAAGACATTGTTTTAATATTTTATTTATTCAATGAGAATCAACAAAGAAGTATCCTTTCATTCAATATATAAGTTTATATCTATTGATAATTTTGCTTAGCTAATCAACATTTTCATTAGATATCTTGATCATATTTCCAAAAATATTTACACTCCACCTAAAATTGTTGAGATCAAATGATATTTGTCTAATCAAACTAAAAATTAATGGTGTATTTTAGTGACAAGATTTAATTGAAGACCAAAAAAATTGTTTTATGGATTTAATATTTAAATAAAAAAGGATCTCACATCATTATAATTTAACTCTCAAAGGTAATTTACATTCCTATTAATCTAAATATGAGTGTCATTAATTATAGTTCCAATTATTTATCCTTTCACCAATTGAAAATTCTAATTTTCTTCATATACTTGAAACCTTAAACATACATTAAGCTAATAAACATTATCAATTGAAAGAATTAAGAATAAAATGTTGAAAGGAAATAATTTTGAATTTTGAATATTTCATGGTTAAAAAAATAAAATCCATTCTGTAGGATTCACATATAAAGTCCAAGAAAAATAAAACTCAAAAGGATTACAAAGATCAGAAATAAATAAGGACATAAGATCATATATAGAATAAATAATATTATTCAATGAATAATCTAAAAATAAATTTGACATGAAAACACTTAGGTTCATAGCCATAAACATATAAAAAAATATTAAGGAATTATATAAAAGATGTAAAGCATAAAGATTTGGATTAAGTTGGTTCTTAGTTCTTAAGACTTATATTGATCCCCCCTATTTCTTGTTTATTTGTAGATATGTTTGAAAAATATAGTGGTTATATTATAAGGGACATTGTATTAGAAAATACACTTGATATTTTAGAGGAAGTAATTTGTAAATACATGTGGAATATATAAGAAGATAATTATTTAATTTACATAAATTTTCAAGGATTTATAATACTAAATTCATATAGTAAATATTATTGATAGTCAAATAATTTATAATTTAAGGAAAATAAATATCCCCCACCAACCTATGGAATCATGTTCATGAAAATTTGGGATAGCATTTGTTTTTTTTTAATTTGATTATAGTTTTATATGGCTTCCTTAATGATGTATAAATAAATGTGTTTATAATGGATATGTTCTCTACTATTCCACTAGTCCCTAAAGAATAAATCCTCTTCAAATAATAGATTTGTTATACCATAATGTTTGACCTAGCTAATTTTTAAATAACCGATGTCTTTACATGTTACTTAATTACTTTTTATATATTTCTCTTTGAATTCAAGTAATTTTTAAAATATTTTCCCATATTTGAAAGAGATAGTATTGGGAGTATGGTATATGTTCATGAATGGTACCTACCTATAAGAAGAGTTCTAAAATAATACAATTACTTTGTATTTTATTATTAAAATCATAGTCTCAATGTATGAGGTAATATTTGGTGAATAAATAGAAATGCTACATTGATATTATACTATATTGTCATATATTTAAAGATTATACAATGGTAAAATGTTATGAAATTCAACCAAGCCCTTATCCATTTTAGAAGTATGTCTTGCAAAAGATGGTTTTTATGGAATAAATCAAACAAATGTCTAATGTAAATTCATGTAACTTATAAATAAAAAACTTATCTTTTGATTTCTAATAAATTCCATGATATGCTCAAGTTTTATATAAATATTTTTGAATTTGATCTTAATATTATAAAAATAACTAAATTCAAGCTTGAATCATATTTTAAATCTGACCCAAACATGATATTAAATTGTAATATGGTAGAATAAAATTTTATTCCCTTATTTCATGATAATAATCCTAAACTTAAAAATATTTCCAACTTATCCTCGTATGAATAATCTCTTGATAAAATAGATAGGATGGATTGGAAGTAGGGAAAGGAGAAGAACCAAATATTAAGTAGTTGTATAGTGGTATAAGAACCTCTAACTTAGAAAATTTTATATTCAATTAAAATCCAACTAAATTTTTGATAAGATTTATAACCATTTTTTATAAATTTAAATGGACTAGAGAAAAATAACTCAACTAATACAAGATGAGGTGTGAAGTGGGAGAGAAAAAAACCTTTTATTTTATTTTGATGGTGATCAAACCTTTTATAAAAAATTTAATTTGAAGGATAAGATGATCATAATGATGAATATGATTCTTATAATTGTTTCAATAAAAAACATAGATGGAAAAATAAATTGTATAAACTTTTCATTATGGAGAAAATTTATTGAAACAAGAAGTATATACACATGGTGAAATTGGTTCACAAGGCCAACGAAGTTATAAAACTATCAAACCATATGTATAAGCTATTATACATGCACTAGGAAAACACTCTCACCTTTTAATAAGGAAATTTAGGGCACAACAAGAAAAAATGGAGTTTTACCTCATGATGGCTGCTTAAATAGGTTTGTTCAGTTAACTCAGTAATATGATCCTATACAATTAACAACACATTATTAATCTAAAGAGTATTATATGAAATATAATCTAATAATATCTTTAACAACTAGATATTCATACCAATATTTCATATTGTGATTAACCAATGAAACAACCATTAATATTGTATCTATAAATGAAAAGGGCCATAAATAAATGTTAAAAATTTAGTGACCATATTATGATAACTATATCTATTAAATTTAATTGATATAAGGAAATAAATATACATTAAGAAAAAGAATGAAATTATATTTTAAATCATTTCACACAAAAAATAATCAAAATATAGATTTATTTAATTTTTTTATATATGAATTGAGTGAAATTAGGATTTTTTTTACTTTGAAATCAAATCTATATATCAACCAATCTATCATAGAATTACTAATTATTAATCTAGTAGTGTTGTAAGTGTGACTATTGACAAAAAATGCACTGAATAACTTCAAATTAGATTATATATGATTTATAGTTTTCCTTTGTGAATATGTGAAACAAAAAATCATAGATAAAAATATTCAAAATATTTTTCAATAATAATTATTGTACCACACTTATGCATAATATTTTAGTAACAAATAAGGCTAAAACTAGCCAATTAAAAGTAACTTGTATGACAAATTGACGTTAAATTAACATATTACTTAAAAAATAAGTTAAATAAAAATATAATACTAAAAATATACCCTATGATAGCTTAAATTTGACTCAATAAAACAATTTTTAATTATTTATAAGATAAGGTTAACATGCAAGAAGCCTATCTATATAATCAAAAATAAACATGCACATTAGACAATCCATGCCCCCAAATACCTATTAAATATAAAATTGAATAAAATAATTTTGAATTTAGTTGAATCATATTTTATAAATTCTCCCAACCTTTAGGTATGAATGAATAAATATTTGATCTCAATTAACTACACATTTAGTGAACGAGACTTTAACTAGCACTTTCAATTATTTTCTAAGAAGTTCTTAAAAAGTGTTAAAATTTGACCAAATAATTAATATAAGACATAAATTAATTAAAATAACCATACTAAAATAATAAAATTATAAATAAACTAAATTTAATATAATAATCAAGTTATGACATTGGCATCATACTCAACATTCTCCCCTTTGATGAAAAGAGTAAAAATGCCTATTATCTCCTAAAGATTTCCATGAATATGATTCAAAAATACATTTGTGAAAATCCAAAAAAAAATTCTTAAATTATTTCATAATAAATGAAAAAAAATTATAATTTACCAAGTATCTTAATAAATGATGTTTGAGTTCAATGTTTAGCTCTAGCATGGAAAACTAGATTCTTAGACAATTGCATTGTCTCATTGTTATCATAAAAAATATATGTTGGCTCAATTTGAGCCTCTATAAAATAAAATAATAGTATTATAACATTAATAATTTTGTGAAATATTATTTAATGGTTTTATATTAAGTTTTATTAGAGGAAATGAAATATTAGCTTGTTTGTTTGATGACCATGAAACCAACCCACTTCCCAATGTGAAGCAATAACCCAAAGTTGACTTCCTATCATAAATATATCCTCATAAATACAATTTTATTGATAAAAATTATAAATATTTTTCTCTTACATATATGAAAATTATTTTTACTACTTAAAAATGTTTGAGTGATAGATTGCCCATAAATATAAAAACTAGTGAAAACCTATAACTGATATCTAGTCTTCTCATAGTGAGATACATCAAAATCCCACCATAATCCTAAAATAATTTTAATTATCTAAGCTACTATATTCCTCTATTATTATATTTTTTCCACTTGAAATTGGAGTGTCTATTGGCTTAGAATATTGAATATTATACTTCTTTAACATGTCTTGGGCATATTTGGCTTGAAAAATAAATACTTCCTCTTTAATATTAACTTACATTCCAAAAAAATACTTCATAATTTAAATATAAAATATATTAAATTATTATTTCATATCTTACTTGAAGCTATGTAATATCTCCATAGAGTTACCTATAAAAATCAAGTCATCTACGTAGGGACAAACATATATAAAACTTTATAACCTAATACTTTTATGTAAAGAGTTGGTTCATTTTGAATTATTAAAAAAAAAATTCAATAAAAAATGATAATTACTTTAGTATCAATATATTGGGTATTTATTGATCCCATAAATATCCTTATTCTACTTATATACCCAAAATTATTTACCCTTTACCTCTA
>JARHVA010004509.1:830000-865000 GCA_037957365.1 Torreya grandis
ATGGACTATCAAAAGGATCTAAATTAAGATTAATCCTCCAACACTTCCCCTTAAGCTTAAATTGGGGTTACAAAAGTGGAGAAAAATCTCTTAAAAAGAAGAAAGGAGTTGAAATTACATAATAATATCCCTTAATAGAAACTTCTTTTGAGAGGAATTATAAAATAAATTGAGATAAGAAAGAAGAAAAGGTGCCACCAAAATTTACAAGGAAGAAAGTGTGATCACCAAAAATATCCAAGAATCCTATTCAGATAAGGTGGATAATCCACCATGGAATAAAGACCAATAAAAAGGAGTAATGATCCACAAAACTCTACAAAACAAGCAATCTAACACCAATCTTTCAAGTTAAGTAACCAATATGCCATCAAAATACAAACTACAGATATACACTAATAAAAGTAGATGTACAACTAGGAAAATTTGAAAGATGATAAATTTCATCACAAAGTGCATTAACCTTCATGAAAATAAGTTAGTCATGAAATATATAAATAAAGCATATATCTTTTGTAATAAAAAATAAAGAATGCATACAAGATTGATTTTAATCAAATTGGAGAAAAAGAAGATATGTCACTTGTAAAAGATATTATGTGTGAAGCATTAGAATAATTATTACAAGAAGACATATCAAAGTCTCTATAAGATTCATTTTATTTCACAAATCCAAATAGTTTTCCCTTTAAAAGTAGAATATTTAGTCATTTTTCAATAATGTGAAGTGTCATATATGGATTTACCACAATATTTGCATAGGTGTAATTTCCACATTTATGTATATTTACCACAATGCACATAAGGTGTAACGTTTTTAACCAAAGAATGAACATTATAAGTAGTATAATAAAAATAAGTTTCATTATAAGTTCTTCTATGTGGAGGATAATAAGATGTCAAATTTTCATTAGAAGCATTTAAAGCATTATATCCAAGACCTTTAAATTTTGCATTTGATTTAGGAAAAAGAGGCTCAAAAATACTATTGATTCCTCTAAATGTATCATCAGTGTCATTAGTGTTCAAATAACACTTCTCAATTTAGAATTCTAGGAATTCAGAGCATGAGTAGCAGGGTTTGGCAACTTATGTTACATGTGGCGAAATAGTGGTAGAGAAATGTTTAACTTGTTCCCAAAAAAATATATTAATTTATGGTCGGGAGCCATAATGGTCTAAATCTTTACAAAGTGTAAGTAATTATGCTAATACTAGTTAATTATGATCAAATCTTAAACTAAAAACTAATCTAAATGGATATTTAAAATGAAATCTAAACTAAAGTGATCTAGTTAAAAAAGAAGCAAAAGAGAATGGTAAGGTAGAAAGATAATAAGTGATTGTTGATCTTAGCCTAAAATATTATGGAAATTTTTTAATTAAAACTAAGTATGCATTTAACCAAAATATAGTTCAAAATAGCATAAGCTCATAGCTCATTACACATTAGGGAAACCTCAAAGGATATAAAAAGTACAAGAACTAAATTTACTTTAAATATTTTATACTACACTCAAATAACATTTTCACATTCTAATGTAGAGAAAATAAAATGAATTAAATTCAAGATTATTCAACTAATCTAGCATAATAAAAAATTAGCAACCCTGTAATCAAATATGCAACTCAAAATTCATAAAAACCATTCAAATTTAAGACTTAAGATTAGAAATTAAGAGAAAAGCCATATAGCAATTGAAATAAACAAACTTGGAAAATCTTTTTAGAATTCCTTAATTGTATCAACTACTCAAAGTATACAAGTTTTTATCAAAATTCTCTCTCTTTAAAACATGGTAGTACTACCTTTTAGAGGAGGACAAGGTACTATATTTATCAGTTACAAGATACAAATGCACAAGGAGAAAGGACCACTATCCTTTTTTTTTGAAGTTCTAGAATACATTTTATTTTTTAAACTAAATTGACCTAGAGGCAATATTCATACATACTATCATATGCCTTTACAAAAGGATATTCTATTTTCAAACTTTATAAATTTTTAAAAAATATATATATATCTTTCAACTAATTGGCTAGTAGGCCCTATTCCTAATAACTTTATTGTTTTTGTTAGAGTATGTTCATATCCCTGTAGTATTTTTCATTTACCATCTCTAAGTTCATAGCTAGTTTCAAGAGACACTCTTCCTCTTTTTTAGAAAACTCATTCAATTCCATATCATTCTTAGCCATATCTTCCTTGATCATCTTAGTCTCAACTATCCTTTATCTTCAATGAAGATAATGTCTAGGATCTTGCTATTGTCTACCCCATACTGGCCTTGACTTTTAATTTTTATTTCTTCAATTACCAAAGTATCCCTGTGTTTAAATTAATCATCCTTGATGATGCCAAAGTTAGTAGGTTGTGTAGGGTTTTTGAGCATTGTCCCAAGGATATTTTCAATCCTTTCCATTAGCTCCCCATAATCTTTCAAGAATCTCTCTAGATCCTTGGACCAGGCATTTAGATTATAAAATTTATCAACAATAATTCCCAAAATTCAATGCAAATGTCCTAAACTTATTATTTTCAATCTAGGAATCTACCTTTCAACTTGGATGTTGATCAACCATATTATTTAATCCTCTAAAGCTTGTCATTGGGATATTAGACCCTTGGCCACTATGTTCTATTGTGTTAATGCACTCTACCTTATTTTTATTGATTTTAAGACATCAAACATATCATAAAAGGATTATTCTAGAAATTTGATCATTGCCTCAGGAACTGATAAGACAACCTATGTCTTTAAATCCTCATTTTCATTCTCTAGGTTAGATATTATTTTCTCCATGCTCCTGATGCCTACCCTGACTTCAACTTAGTGAGCCTTAGTCAATTCTTCAATGTCCTCTACATAGATCGGATGTTCACCATGTATTTGACCTCTAATTTGAGTTAAGCCCACAAATAGCTCAAACTTTTGAAAGGTGAATTACTTAGTCCCTATCATGCATTTTATAGTTGTCACTCTCTCTAATTTAGTTATCTCTGGACTAAATTGCATAGTAGTAGTTGGTTCAGTGTACTTTAGAGGTTTAAGAGCCTCCATCTAGGTACTACTCAATTATCTTAGATCATATATCTACTTACTATCTAACCTTTTAGTAGCCACTAATATTATTTCTTCCTCTTCCATCAAATCCCTTATCCATGACTTAATATCATCATGTACATTAATGTTAACAGTCTCGATCAGGGCCCATGAGTGGTGCCAAGTGGGTATTTTTTCCACTTTTCCATAGATGAACCAATCAAAGATGATTAGTCCATGGATGGGGTACTCATCACTAAATAATTTGACATCACTCATGGGATGAGTAAAAGTCAAATATGGCTTTTTTTATCAAACTAGGACCATTTCCAATTTCGCCTTTCTCTTCTTCAATGGTGCCATTGGGACTAGGTCTAGGGAAACTTATTTCACTTTTTATTTCTTAACCTCCTCTATTTTGGATTATTATTTTTTAACATGATCCTCATCTTCATCAAATCCATATGCCTCAGTAATAACCTTGAGGGCATCCTCCACTATCTCATCAGGCTCTAGGGCAATCATGTCTAGGAATTCAACTAGAGATGTTGGTCTATGAGGAGGGACTAAGGATGATGGGCCCTCATCAGGTCTCTCTTAAAAAATTTATTTATTAGTAAATTGTGTAATATATGCTTGGGGATGTTACCCTTCCACTTGTGGTTGATCTTGAGAGGGCCTTGAAGGTTCAAGTAGCAAATGGTATTATAGAGGTCCCATTTGCCTTATGTCTCTAGGGGGCTTTTGATCACTAGTCAATATATGCTCAAGTCTAATGTTATATCCCTTGATCCTAGCCAACACTAGCTTGGATAATTTCTTGGATTTCAAGTGTGTGGAGACCATGCCATTAGGGTCCCACATCTTTAGCTCATCAAGTTGAAATTTGAAATATTCCCTATGCCTAGCCACATAATTCCCCTGATCCCAATTATGTAACATAGTTCTATCAATGGTTAAAGTAAAGTAGTGGAGGAGGCCTTTCCTCTTGTCTTTACACATTCTTTCCACACCATTAAGAAGTTGGTATGTAATTTAGTTCTCTTCCAACTTGGTGGGAACATAGATAGGCAACCTATAAGGTTGGATCAAAATCCCTTTAATTTTAATCACTTTACAATCTAGATATAACTAGATGTCTCCTATTAGGTCCACATATTTCTTGATTATAGGGCTTACCCTAGGCATAAGGATCCCTATGATGGTTTCTACCAAGGTTGGATACACATAGTCACATATGAATTGGATGTTATATTTATATTTGAATATGTGTAGCTTTGAATAGTGGTGGGAGACTATAAATCTACCCTCAAGTGACCAATTTTTTATATAAGGGATGTGGTTAGAGGCTAGCTAACAAGGCATCTAATAGATAGGACATCATAAATAATTGGTTACTAGTTTTCTTCTTAATGGTGGTGAATTTTCACTCTAAATAGATGTTCATCATCTATCTAATTAGGGGAGTGAGCTCTTTTTCTACCATGAAGTAGATGTAAGACACCCAACTCTTGTTAACATAAGTAGTTAAAGGGACTCTAGAGATTGTATTTAACAAAGTCATGATTACCCTAACCCCCTCTCTAAATTGGGTAACTGGGATGTTTCCAGTAGGGTTTTAGATCACATGGTTCCCTTAGAGAAACCATGGCCTAAGGATGGTGTCTAAATAATTCTTACTAGTCCATTCCTAAATAGTGGTAAATCCATTTGGGGTTTTAGAATCTTCTAATAAATCTCAAATGCCAATGGAGAAATGAATTTAATTCTTCTAAAGGTATTTTCATGAATAATCCAACCCTACTCAATCTTGTAGTCCTTAAAAATGGGAGAAAGGATATAGATACAGTAGATTACCTCTAGTTTGGTAGTCACATGGTAGAGACTAGTCATTTGCATTTCAACTAGGTCATAATACCTTTTGGTTATAGTGGTAGTATTATGTTCTTCTTTCACATTGGTTTTCATGTCTTCAATGGCCCAAAAGAGCTCAAACCAATTCTTATTACCCATGCTCAATGTATCAGTGTTCAGGTCTATGTCTTTGAATACCCTCCCTTCATTATCTATAGATAAATACAAATCTATCTTATCCCTATATTATTTCCTTTGAGATTTCATGGCTTCTAAACTTTTCAAATTGCTTACTTTTGTGTTCTAAATGGTCTCTAGGTTAATTATTTTGTGCTCAAATTATAATTAGACTCTCATTTAGCTTAACTATGATAAATCCAAGCTCAAATTAGGGATTTTATGCAAATTTGGGGCTCTCATCAAGCTTTAATGATGATGGCTTACTTGGACTTTGGCTCATGCATGCCCTAGATTTGATTTGGACCTTTTACTTTATATGTTTACATTTTTTAGCACACAAGATCTTCATTTTGTCATTTTGTGCTTGCATGACACTTATTTGGCATCTATCTATCAATTTTTGTGGCATTTTTCATAAATTCCTTTAAATCACTAGCCATTATTATTTAAAAATTGAATTTTGATTCATACCATTCAATCAATATCCAATGATCAATGTGGGTTGTTGATCATGATTTAGGCCTTCACATGTAATTGGCCATCTTTGCATTGAGCCTCATGGTTTTTCCACTTGGCACCTCCATAATATTTTTTGGATATGCTTCTTATATCAATCATATATCAAATGAGTATTTACCATGTGTCAATCCCATGATTTCTCAGAGCTCTATTGAAAATTCACCAGTAATCTGGCACTGTCGGATCATCTAGTCCTGACATAGTACGAGTTGTTGATCTTGCAAGGTGCATGAGATTTAATCAATGCATGGTTATCAAAATGACTTAGGCTAAAATATTTTAATATAAGTTTATTTTATGTTAATAAACACTCTATATACTTAGGTTAAAACATTTTATGCTAATTTTCAAAGAATAATATCAAATGACCCCTTGAATGACATAAAATATGCCCCTTTGTATAAGTAAAAATATTAGATGATCTTGAATTTGATGACCTCATGGATGTTAATGACATCCTTACAGACATCAATGATAGCCTCATGGAAATCAAGTGACATTTGTGAGAATGTCAAATTTAATATCGTTAAGTTTTTTAGTTTTGTTGGCTTAAAGCTGATGGTCATGCAAATGTCAATGATTGCCTCACAAACATGAAATGATGGTCACGTAATCATTAATTTTAATCTCACCAAGTTTTTGTATGTAGGAACACCATGTGGTAGTTCCACAAGGCTTCTTGGGCCTTTTAAATTTTTGATGTTATCTTCACTCCATGGATCTAAATCTATGAGTGACTGTGAACCATGGATCATGATCCAAGCACTTGCACATGATTGGTTCCTTTGATTAATTAAAGTAGAAAAACTAAGTTGTAAAATAAGGTTTTTTTGTATTAAAAGATACAATAAGGCCTTATGATAAAACTTAGGCTTAATATTATATTTAATATTGGGGCCTATCTAACCTTCAAGCTTCCCTTGCACCATTTGATCTTCAGTTCCACTTCAATGCAGGCCATTGGATCTAAAAATAAGTAAGGTTTTTTAAGTTAGGAATTGAGATGAAATAAAATTACATTAAAACATTAAGGATAAGGTCTTGATCATGTTGATAAACACAAATGGAGCCTTATAATTAAGACTTTAGGATAAATAGATAATAATTGGGACCATGTTTAGGAAAATTAAAAGTGACCCTGCCAACATGAACATTAGACTTGGTTAGAAATATATGAAACAAAGGGGGAAAATAAAAGGGACCAAGTAGGAATTTAAAGTTAAGTTTTTCTCATGTTAATAAATACAACTAATCCTTAATATTAAAATCAAAATTATGTCCGAAGTAATTTGAAATGTTCCTACCAATTTGCTCTCGTTAAATGTAAATTTTATCCAAGTGCTTGAGCTAGGGTTTTTTGACGTAGATATTTTGAAAAATGATGCCCAAATAGAGTTAATATATAAACTCTAAGTGTGATCCATAAATAAGATATCCATGAAATATATATCTTAAATATATGAAGACCAATTATTAGCAAAATTAGGTAAGTCTAAAGCAAAACCATAAACTTGTAGGTCAATTCTATCAGAGTGGATGATCTTCAAATTATAATAATGTTCAAAACATGCCATGGTTTTAGGGTTAAGGTTAAAACTATCTCAATGGTCCCAATTTTAAAAAATGGGGGTATGCTGACCTCAACAAATGCTGACTTTTTGAGCAAACATAATAATATGTTAGAACTTAGAGACTGTGGTTCAGAAAAACAACTAAGTCATCCACTCCACTTTATCAATGTGATTATCGAGTTCATTTTATAGTTGAAATAATCCTTGCACTTTTAGAATTGGGATCAAACCTTAAGACATAACCATGTTGTGTGTGTGTTTTGATTCCACTTACTATTTTCCATGAGATTTAGGGGACAACTTCCAAGTTTCATATCTTTAATCATTAACACTGATTTGGAGCATGTTTAGATATTCATTAAGAACCATGCTTCTAGTTTAAAGAAGGCTTGGGAATTTCTCTACTTCTAGCTAGGTATCCATAACCCCAATATAGATTCTTCCTTTGCCTCCACTCATGGCCTTGATCCACTATCATCCAAGTGTCCATAGCCCTGGTGAAGATTACCAAAATCACCTATGCTTGAAAAATATTTTGATTTTGTATTGTATTCATTTTTTTTTGTATTTTTAGATATTTTATACTTTTAGTAAATTTGGGAATTAGGGTAGCCAAGTTTAAGGATTTGGTCAAGTGTTTCATCCTAAAAAATTGCCTATGGTTATAACCATTGTCCTAGGCAAGGATGTTTGTTAAGTGTAAGCATGACTATGCTTCAATAGATTAAGCATTAATCTTACAAGTGTAAATATTCTTAAAACAAAATTTAGGTCAAGATAATTTTTAAGCTCTCATTACGCAGTTGGCCTCTTCCATTAGTCTTTACCAATTTCTTCAAATCACAACATTAGGCTCACATTTCAGACCTATGGTTAGCACATGTATTAGGTTCATACCCAAATTCCTCGACTTTGGAGTTTTAAGCAAGATAAATAAACTTTAAGTTAGGTTGTCGAAAATGACTTATTGGGAACAAGGAATAGGGAAATAAAGCAAACACACAATATAAAGTAGAAAATCAAAATTCAAAAGAGAAACAAATAGATATATACATGATTATGCATTAACAAAAGATAGGAAGGAAATAACTAAAACAAACTAACTAGCCTACCTACACTAAGTTTAACCATCTTAGAAATTTACTCCATAAAGACCTTAAAGGGAGTAGTAGAGAAGTAATGCTTGAGGTACTGCCCATTCATGGGTAGTGTGAACTCTATTCCTTGTAAGTATTTGAGTCTAAAGGTGTTATCTCCTAATGTGTCTAAAATCTAATAGGTTCCAATCTAAATAGGTGTGAACTTACCAAGCTTGCCCTTAGGCTCAAATTTTTTGTCCCAAAGGAGAACTAAGTCCCCTTATTTAAACACTTTGATCTTTGATCTCTTTTCAAACCCCCTCTTTGTTGTGGTCTAATGTCTACTAAAATTAGAAAAATATTTTTCACATGCATATTCCATCTAGATGATGTGTAGAAATATTGAATTTGAATTCTCCTAGGCTTCTTCCATATACGTTTGCATGAATTTATACATAGGCAGATTGAGAGTGATAGGGAAAATAATCTCTTTGGTGATGCCTTTAAGGTTTGCTTGATCCTTATCCTATTTACCCATAGGGAATACTTGAGAAGCTTATGCCAAGTCCTAGGCTTGTCTATAATAGACTTCTTGATTGGTTTTATTAAGTTCTTTTGGGTATACTCAGATAATCTATTTCCTTAACGATAATGGTTGGATGAAAACTTAAGCCCAATGCCATTATAATACACCCATTCTATCATCCTATGGATATAAATGTGGATCCATTGTCACACACCAAAAAGACTATAGTTCTAAATTTGGTAAATATGTTCTCCTCCAAGAAATAGATCACTTATTCCATCCTATATTATTTGGTGACTATAGATTTAGTCCACCTTGTGCAATAATCTATGGTAGTTAGGATATACTTGTGACCTTATGATGAATTAGGGTTGATTATCCCTACAAATTATAAACCCCATTATGCAAAAGGTTTATCAATCATGATTGGTTACAAATGGATTTCTACTTTAGTCTCTTTGGTGCTAAAGACTTGGCATGAGTGACATTCCCTCATGTGCTTATGAGCATCTTTGAAAATAGTTGGCCAATAGTAACTAAGTCTAAGGATCTTATAGGGTGTAGTATTCCTAGATGGGTTCCCATTGCCTAAAATCTCATAGAAGGTGCTCATGATTTAGGTAGATTATTCTTTTGAGACACATCTCAAGTAGACCCCTTCAAATTTACTTCTATATAAAACCCCATTTTTATTAAATAATGGGCTACCTTGAGCCTAAGGGCCCTCTTTTTCTCCCTGATAATTTGAATAATACTTAGCTTAGGTTTGGTATTATAAATCATTTGAATTAGACCTTGTCACCTTACCAACTTTGAAATTTTTATTTCTATGTCATATTCTTATAAAATTGGCATCCATTTACCTCTACATTTTCCAAGCTCATTCTGGCTCAACATAAGCTTTGTGGTAGGGTTAGGTAGAATAGCATACACCTTTTTTCTAAGGATATAGTCCCTAAATTTCTTCACTAACTTAACTAATGCATATTCTTATTTAATAGTCAATTAATAATTCAAATCAGCATTCTTAAAGTTAGTACTCATGAAAGCTATTGTGTGATCACACCCATCCAAATTTTGAGTTAAAAATGCAGCCATAGTATCTTTAGATGAAAAAGAATAGAGATATAAGTCCTTTTAAAAGTAAAGACTTATCAAAAATAGATCTTGACTAATTACTTATTTGATGTCATTAAATACCTTCTTGGATTCCTCATTCCATGAAACCTTGGCATCCTTCTTTAGCATGTCATTCAATGGCTTGACAATTTTTTCAAAGCTAAAAATGAACTTGCTTAAAAAGCTTATCTTACCAAAAAAATGATTTTAAGTCTTTCCTAATATTTGGAGGCTCTATCTTAGATATAGCTTCCACTCTTTTATGATATATAGAGATCTCATCTTTAGTTATAATTGGCCTAACAATTTTCCTTCAATAACACAAAAGATGTTCTTCTTGGGGTTAAGGGAGATTTCATACCTTTTGTATCTCTTAAATACTTTTAAATTCATAAAGTGATCTTCCCTATGTTTATAAAAATGGTTAGATCATATATGTATATAATGATACACTTACCAATCAGACCTTAGACGGCATGGTCCATGGCCATTTAAAAAGTAGATCCTACATTTATCAATCCAAAAGACATCCTTTTGTAGTCAAAGGTGAGCCATTTAGTTGTGAAATTTGTCTTCATAATGTCTTCCTTATCAACCAACACCTAGTTGTAGCCTAAAAAACCATCAATAAAAGACATCATGGTTGATCTTGAAACAATTTGTATTACTTGGTCAAAAGAGGGAAGAGGATAATTATTCTTTTCAGATGTTTTATTCAATTTATAAAGTCATTACACAACCTAATCTCACCATTATTATTTTTTACTGGCACCAAATTTGCCACCCAAGTAGATTGCCTGATGGGAAACACAATTATAACATCTAAAAATCTCTTAACTTCTTTGAAGATCATTTGTTCTAAGATAGAGTTCATAGGTCTTTGTTTTTTCTCAAAGGGTTTACAACTTTATTTAAGTGGTATATTATGGGTAATGACTCTTAGATCAAATAACTTCAATTCATCATAAGACCAAGCTATGACATCCTTGTACTTGGTTAACAATTTTTTATCACTCTTACTTTTAGCACTAGTGCATACCTTCCCAATGTTAACCAATTGGGGTTAATCTTGGGGGACAATATCAATAACATTGTAATCCTTCCCACTTAGTTTTGGAACCTTAGGAACCTCAACTAGCTTGTCTTCATCAAATAGCATCTCTAAGATAATCATGCCTTTGGGAATCTTATTGTCATTTAGTTGAATGACTTTACCATCAAACTTACCTTATCTAAGTGAATTTTCATTAGTTTTATCAATAATTTGAGTCTCAAATGCCCTTAAACTAGTCATGAAAATCAAGGTTTATTAATCATCACTAAATACCTAAAAATGATTCACATTATCTAGGACTGAAGGACAAGGTATCAACTCAATGCTAAAGTTGGGTGAGTCTTAGTCAAGTATGAGTTGGTTGTAGTAGATACCAATTCATCAATATCTTTTTTATCCTCTCTCAGCATGGAGATAATGTTAAAGGCATAAAAATACTTAATTAGATCCGAAACTCTAAACTTATACCTCTTAAGTTACGATAGTTTACATTGATATTTGCTTCTCACCTGATTGAATACTAGTTTTGAATCACCATAGACTAGTAGTACCTTGAATTTATTTTTTATGGAAAATTACAATCCTAAAATGAGGGCCTCATATTAAACAAGGTTACTAGTTCATGGAAATTGGAGCCTATAAGATTCATGATATTTCTTACTAGCAGGATCAGTTAGGATAATACCAACCCTAAACCCATATTTGCACCTAACACCATTAAAATGTAGTTTCTATAGCCTAGTCATAACACTCTTAGGATCACATACCTTTACAATCTATAGGGTGAAAACCTCTAAGTCTAAGTCAATTATGTTGACCCTTTCATTGACAACATTGTACTCAGTGATCATGTGCTTCATTCTTGAATCTCTTTCAGCCCTAATTTGGTTTAGAACTCTTTTCCAAGGTAGCCATAAATGTGAATAATCCATGGACATGTAGCCACTCATAGCTTTGGTCCATTCCCTACTTAACAGTATCCCATAAACATCAGGAATGTCAACAACTTGGCTATCAACAAACTATTATAATCTAGGATTAGATCCTAATTGCATATAGACATTTAATAATTTCCTAATCACCTTGACTCTAGATTTATCTAATTGAGTAAAAAATATATCAAACACAATATGTGTCAAGCCTAGTTGTTTGCAAATATCTTTTGTCATGATATTGGTAGATGCACCAAAGTCCAATAAATAATTGTGTAAATTCTTATCGAACATCTTGATTGTGAGTAGGAAAGGAGGAGATTTTGACTTAGCTTTTGTGCAAAGCCACATTAGCATTGTTATCTTTGGGTGGTTTTTTATATTTCTTTAACAATAATTCTAGCAAGAGGTCCCTTTATTTTTTGATCTACATTAATTCATGCAATGTGATTTTATATTTTATCTTCTTCATGTTTTCAACAATATTATAACTAATCTTATTTGAAGAACTAAGAACATCAACATTATTCTTAGAGGTACTCCCTTTGGGTGGTTCTAAATCATTGCTTGAATAAGTGTTTGGAGGAGTTACAAAGTCATTTGGAGGTTTTGAGGTAGTTAAGGGCTGCCTCTACTCTCTATTCCTCAAAGGATAATGTTGTAAATATTGTCATTGATGTCAAAGGTCTAGTATTGGTGATAAAGGCCCCATTGAATTTAACGGTGTTTTTAATATTTATATCTTGGCTAATGTGTGTTAATATTTATTTAATATTAATGAATATATTTTTGGTTTCATAGAATTTAAAATAGGGCCCATGGAGAAGTGAAAGAGTCACAGGGTAAAGACAAAAGAGAAATGGGACACATTTTCTCATGAAGAGTCATCTTGAGGAATTCCAAGAGTCACCATGTGAAGACAAAAGAGGGTATGGCACATTTTTCCATGAAAGGAAACTTTGAGGAATATGAAAAGTCACCAAGATAAATAAAAAAGAGGAAAGATGCATTTGCTTATGAAGAGTCACCATGTGACTTTTTGAATGCAAGTATACGAAGGGTCATACAAGTTTGGTGCCATTTTTCATGAGGATTGAATGGTCACAAAGGGTAAATTCTGAAGATCATTTGGAAAGATATAAACATAGGCTTGAGAAGCCATTTGTTATATGAAAGAGAGTGAATGGTTTGTATTTGTTTTCAAAGAGAGAAAATTAGGAGATATTGTAGACTTCTATCATTTGTTGAGTAAGCAACATTAAGAGATAGTTGTGTTTTATACACAAGAGGGGTTGGTGCTCCTATGGGTTGGTGATCACAAATAGTTTCTATGTTGGTGCTTGGAAAAGGGGTTGGTGATCCTTCAAGTTAGTGCTAATAAACTTTGTAATTTGATTTGGCGCTCATTCATATACTTGAGATTGTTCCCTGTGGTTTTTTTTCCTTTGGGGTTTCACGTAAAAATCTAGTGTCCCTCTCTCTCTCTTATGTGGTGCATATTATTATTTTAGATTTATTACATATCTTGAATGTGTGATTAAGTGGTTAAAGAAAATAAATCAGATTAAGTAAAATATATATAATATACTGATTCACCCCCCCTCTCAGTATATTTTGTGCTTAACAATTGGTATCAGAATAGGTTCCTTTGGAAAACATTTTATAGCTTGAAGGTAGATTAGGAAAGAATGATGGCTAAATCACATGAAGGTTTTTGTACAAATAAGGCACCTTTGTTTGATGGGACAAATTATGTTTTTTGGAGCATAAGTATGAAGAATTATTTGATGGCCCTTAGATTTGACATTTAGCATGTAGTGGTGAAGGAATATGAAGAGCCACAGACACATGTAACTATTCCAGTGGAAATGAAGGCAAGTGAAAATAATGCTAAAGATTTAAATGCTATTTTATGTGGTTTATGTGAATTATAATTTTTTAAAGTTATGCAATGTAAATCTACTCATGAAACTTGGGTAAAACTTGAGAATATTTACAAAGGTGATGGAAAGTTTCAACAAGTTAAGCTTCAGACTTTTATAAGATAGTTTGAGAGTTTGAAGATGGAAGAGGAAGAAAATATAACAAGTTATCTTTCATGGGTTGATTAAATAGTTAATTAGATTCAAAGTCTTAGAGAAAAGTTGGAAGAATCAATTGTGGTACAAAAAATTTTGACATCTCTACCATTGAGATATGATGCAAAAGTTTGAACAATTGAAGAGATGAAGAATTTAGCCAAGCTAAAGATGGATGAGCTACATGGTAATCTTATGGTATATGAGATGCAGATCGAATAAGAGAAACCCTCAAAGAGAGAAGATACTTTCAATACATCAAATAAAGAGAAGGCTAAGATTCAAGAATCAAGTGAAAGTTCTAGTGATGATGAAGATGACAATGGATCTCTATTCATTTGCAAGCCAAAAAATGGCACAAGTAAATATCAAGGAAATTACCTTTTAAATGTTTTAATTGTATAAGTATTAGAAATTTTGAAACTAAGTGCCTAAATAATGGTAATGGTGAAAATGAAGAAGGAAAGTCTACATACAAAAAGAATTTCAAAGGAAAAATCAAGAAGGGGTTTGAGAAGAAGAGATCGTATTTTTAAGGTCCTAGCTCAATTGAAGATAGTGGAGTCAGTGATTCAGAAGAAGAAGAGATTATAGTTATGACCATACATGAAGATGCCTCTACAATTAAAATTATAGATGATCAAGAAGAAGAATATGATGAAGCTGAAGTGAATCTAGAAGGATAACTCATTTGTGCCTTAGAAGAGTTAAAATATCTTGAGAAGAATAATCAAAGATTAAAGCTTCAGATCAAGAAAAATGAAAAAGATTCAAAAGAAACAATTAAAGATCTACAAGCACACTTTAAAGAATCCAATAAGAATAAAAATAATCTAATGACAGTTGAAAAAATTAAGTGAAGAATGTGAAAGGTATGCTATTGAAAGTGCTTCTCTAAAACTAGATCTTGAGAAAACAAATAAGAAAATCAATGATAGAGAAGCTAATGATTCAAAATTTGAGAATAACACTAATATTTTGAATAAGATATTATAAATTCAAAGATCAATGTCAAATAAGATAGTATCATATTTAGAAAAGAGAAAGGGGAGGCCACTACTTTCATAGACAAGGATAACATAGAAAAAGGAAGGAGCTATGTTGAAGCTCTTACAAAAGAGGAAATAAAAGGGAAGAAGTTAATAATACAAAAGACATCTCAAACAAAGAAGGCTAGAAAGAACAAAGCTACAAAAGGCAATCAGGTTAGAGATACACAAATAGGTCTTATTTTTATGGTTACTATTTTTATTGTAATGGATATGGTCATAAAAAATAAAATATTGAAAAAAGGCTAACAATTTCAAAAATAAGAAGGAAACTCATGTAGAGTCAAGTAGAATCCACAAATAATTTGCTCCTTTATGAGGCTTTAATGAAGAGGCCATAATATGTTGCAAGTGTAAGAACTTTGGACACATAGCCTGGTATTGTATAAGTCCATTTGAGTTAGTCAAGAAGGACCAGAGTTTCAAGGCTCCATTCATCAAGAAGAATGTTTAGATAGGTTCATGGTAGAAAAAGCAACCTAAAAATTATATGTTGGTATAGATAGATTTGCATGCAAGAAATAAAGAAAAGCCATGGTTCATATTAAGAATGAAACTGGTTTGAATATTAAGTGCCTAAGATCAGGTCGATGAGGAGAATTTATGTCAGATCAATTTATTAAGTTTTTTGAAGACCATGGAAAAAAGAGACATTATTTAATAGCTAGAACTCCATATCAAAATAGAGTATTTAAATAGAGATATAAAATAGTTCAGGAGATGGTAAGGATAATGCTAAATGAATCCAAGATACCAGATAAATATTAGAGAGAGGTAGTTGCTAAAGCAGTGCATATTCAGAATAGAGCATTATTAAGAGTCAATAGTGACAAGACTCCTTATGAGCTATGGAAATACAAACTAGCAACAATTGATTATTTTAGAGTTTTTGGTAGTAGATGCTTCATAAAGAGAACTGATAAAAAATTGGGTAAGTTTTAATCTAGAGTAGATGAAGGTATATTTATTGGTTATTATTACAAAATTAAAGCTTATAAATGTTATAACAAAAGAACTAAGAAAATAGTTGAAATTACAAGTGTCAAGATAGAAGAAGAAGGAGCACAAAGAATCTGTGATCTAATAAAAATTCCTAAAATCATTGAAGAGGAAGATTTTGAAGAATCAGATGAAGATGAAAAGAAGGTGAAAAAGGAAACCAAAATTCCATCCAAATATGTCTAGATAAATCATAATGAAAGTGGCATCATTTGGGACATAAATGAAATAATTCACACCAAAATGATGATGGTAAGTGAATTTGAGCAGTTAATTTCTCTTTGTTATCCAAAATTCAGCCTAGAAATTTTTCAGAAGCTAGACATGATAAGCACTGGGTTAAGGCAATGGATGAAGAATTAAATCAGATAGAAAAGAATGATACTTGGGAATTAGTGCCTAGACCAAAAGATCATAATGTGATAAGAAAAAAATGGATTTATAGAAATAAGATGAATGGAAATGGAGAAGTGACCAGGAATAAAGCAAGATTAGTATGTAAAGGATATGCTCAAATTGAGGTAATATATTTTGAAGAAACTTTTGCACCAGTGGCAAGGCTAGAGGCTATTAAAATGTTTCTTGTATATGCAGTGTTTAAAAATTTCAAAGTGTTTCAAATGAATGTCAAATCTGCCTTCCCAAATAGGAATCTAGAAGAGGTCTACATTGAGCAGCCTGAGGGATTTATTCTCTCAAATATTAACAGCCATGTATACAAATTGAAGAAAACATTGTATAGATTGAAACAAGCTCCCAGAGCTTGGTATGCAAGACTTGATAAGTACCTTCAAGATCAAGGTTTCAAAAGAGGATTTACTGATAGTAATCTCTACATCAAAATAAAAGGTGAGCATCAATTTATTTTTGTGGTATATGTTGATGACATCATTTTTGGAAAAAACATTGAAAAGATGACAATTTTATTATAATATGCAAAAAGAATTTGAGATGTCTATTCTTGGATAATTGTCATTTTTCTTAGGATTACAAATATTTTAGTCAGATAAAGGAATTTTCATATCTCAAAGTAAATATGCTAAGGAAATGTTGAAAAAAATTAGTTTCAAGGATTATGCACTAGTTAGCACACCAATGTGTACATGAAATAAAGTGATCAAGGATGAAGATTCACCTATTGCAAATCAATCTTTGTATAGATCTATGATTGGTAGTCTTTTATATTTGACAGCATCAAAGCTAGACATCATGCGTGCAGTAGGTATGGTTGCAAGATATCAGTCAGCTCCAAAAAATAGTCATGTTTAATAGGTGAAGAGAATATTCAAATATATCAAGGGGACATTGGATTATGGATTGTGTTATTCCATAGGTAGATGTTTCACTTTGATTACTAATATAGATTCAAATTGGGTAGGTTACTTGGATGACAAAAAGAGTACAAGTGGAGGAAATTTCTTTCTTAGTGATAGCTTAGTATCATGGCTAAGCAAAAGTCAAAAATTTAGTATCACTTTCTAAAACTAAAGTAGAATATATTGCAGTAGTATTGTGTTGTACTCAAGTGCTTTGGATTAAGTAAACTTTTGAAGATATCGAGGCAAAATATGATGAACCTATTTATTTTTTTGTGAAAACACAAATACTATTAATATTTTGAAGAATCCAGTGATGAATTCAAGAACAAAACATATTCCCATCATTTATCACTTCTTGAGAGAGTAGGTTGTAGATTAACAGGTTAAGATGGAATATATTAGTACTACAGAGTAGATTATAGATATTTTCACAAAGGCTCTACCAAAAGACACATTTGAGTATCTACGGGAGAAGTTGGGAGTAATTTCTTTTACTTCCTACCATTGAGGATCAACATCAGTTGAGGGGGAGCTAAGTGTTATCTTTAGGATAGGCCCTTTGCCATTAATTTCAAAGGGGGAGAAGAACAAAAACAAGTACAAGTATAGGTGCAAAAATAGGTATAGGAAATAAGTATAGGTTACTAAAGTAAGGGGGAGTTATTGTATGTTTTTTATATGGAAATATGTGTAGGTTGGCATGTGAAATACAAGTTTTAGGATTTGGCAATTTCCATCAATGAAAAAAGGGGAGAATGTTGAAAATATTTTCATTGATGTCAAAGGTCTAGTATTGGTGATAAAGGCCCCATTGCATTTAATGGTGTTTTTAATATTCATATCTTAGTTAATGTGTGTTAATATTTATTTAACATTAACGAATATATTTTTGGTTGCATATAAGTCAAAAGAGGGCCCATGGAGAAGTCAAAGAGTCATGGGGTAAAGACAAAAGAGGAATGGGATGCATTTTCTCATGAAGAGTCATCTTGAGAAATTCCAAGAGTCACCATGTGAAGATAAAAGAGGGTATGGTGATTTTTTCCATGAAGGGACACTTTGATGAATATGAAAAGTCACCAAGATAAATACAAAAGAGGAAAGGATGAATTTACTTATGAAGAGTCACCATGTGACTTTTCAAATGCAAGGATACAAAGGGTCATGCATGTTTGGTGCCATTTTCTATGATCATGGAAGGGTCAAAAATGGTGAATGCCAAAGGTCATTTGGAAAGCTATAAATAAAGGCTTGAGAATCCATTTTATATATGCAAGACAGTGCATGGTTTGTAGTTGTTTTTGAAGAGAGAAAAGAAGGAGATATTGTAGAGTTATATTATTTGTTGGGTAAACAACATTGAGAGATAGTTGTGTTTTATACATAAGAGGGATTAGTGCTCTTGTGGGTTGGTGCTCAAAAATATTTGAAAGGGGTTGGTGCTCCTATGGGTTATTTCTCACAAATAGTTGTTGCATTGGTGCTCGGCAAATGGGTTATTTCTCTTTCAAGTGGGTGCTTGCAACTTTATAATTTGAGTTGGTGCTCATTCATATACTTGAGATTGTTATCTATGGTTTTTCCCACTTTGGGTTTCCACATAAAAATATGGTCTCTCTCTCTCTCTCTCTCTCTCTCTCTCTCTCTCTCTCTCTCTCTCTCTCTCTCTCTCTCTCTCTCTCTCTCTCTCTCTCTCTCTCTCTCTCTCTCTCTCTCTCTCTCTCTCTCTCTCTCTCTCATGTGGTGTATATTATTGTTTCATTTTTATTGCATATCTTGGACCTTGAAATATGTACACCACTATCCTTATTAGGGACCACTTAAAATGTATATAACTCTTCTTAGAAAGCTTCAAAAGCTTTAAAAAACTAAATGCAATCAATCTCACCATGATTGGTTGTACAATGCACTCTACAATAATTAGGCAAAGCAATGTTAGTAAGATTAATGTCCATAGTCATATTTTTACAAGATGGTTTATTATTCTTATTATTATGGAAACTATCATTCTAAAACCTATTGTTCGGCCTATTAAACCTTTGGAATGAGAATTTTATACCAGAGTTCTCTCTAATATTTCCAATTTATTTTTTCATCTAGAAGAAATCAGTGCTTAACTTTTGGACCATTTTCAAAATAGACTCGTTCTCATTATTGTGTGTTTTATAATTATGCTCCTATTTATTGTTAGTACCTATAGTTGGTACTAAATCTCTTTGATAATTTGTATTGAATCCATTAGTAGCAGGATGACTTAAGAATCCTATGTTTTGATTGAGAACAACATGACTCAAAGGTAATTGATTCAAATTTGGGAGTTGATTCAAGGTTGGCATATTCTAATTATTGTTATGGAAGATGTTTAAAATGGGAAAATGTGTGTTGATATTTGGGATAGAGTAGGACATTTTTCCTTGGGGTTGTATTTGATCATTGATGATCACTACTTCATAATATGTCCTAGATAATGAATTTATAGATGGAATAGATCTTTTTATAAATACATAAGTCATAGGATCTATTACATCCTTGTAGATTTATAGAGCTAAAAACTCATTAGGTTTATAAGGGTCTATGGTCCTGCTATACATTTTTTGAAACCTATTATTAAAGGACCTTAAGGGCTTGCTTGCATCCCTCTTGATGGTGGTGAACTGGTGGTATATGACACATGGACTAACAATTTTTCCAAATTGGTCTATGAAAACATTAGTGAAGCCATCACAACTAGTAATATAATTATCATGCAAGTTAAGAAACCATTCATATGTAGCATATTTAAAAGTAAAGGGGAAAAATCTGCATGATATGTGTTCATGTATGAAATTTAGTAACCTTAAAGTCACTTTGAAATATTTAATGGGATCTTTGGTAGTTACAATACTAGTAGACTAAATGTTGGCAAGTATTTTTTAAGGTTATGTGGGAGATCATGTACCACACTTGGAACGTTAATTGAAGAATATCCCAACCAAGCCATAATTGAATGAAGGTCAAAGGCATGGTTACCTTGAAGAGTGAGGTTGGTAAATATTTAAAACATATATTCCTACCTTTATCTTGCCTGGCTCTTCTATGGACTTCAACATCAAGCAAAGGTTCTCTTGTCTTTGAATGTGATCATATTGGGATATTTGGCAATTCTATCTTGAATATTGAATATCCTATTTGAAATACATTATGTCAAGTTAATATTTATAAAGAACAAGGATTAAACCTCCACATTAAGATAATTTTTTAAATATTTGTATAAATAACAATAAAGGACGTCTATATTTGACTAAGCTATCTCAAATGTGTCCTATTATGTAAATATGTTCTATCTTTATAACTCCAAGCTCAAATAAGCTTAAATCTATGAAAAATATACCATTCTTTGATCAAAACAAGCTATTCTAACCTCAACTACCATGGATTTTCAGATCTTAAGACATCTTTACCAAAATTAAGTATCAAACTTAAAAGAACTATGATATTTGTCTAAAGGAAGAAAAAAGATATGTTAAAGACCATATAAATCAATGATCTTTACGATTATAAGCAAATAATTACACAAAAGTGAAAAGATAACATCAATCTTAGATCAACATAGTAAGATTAAAAAAGATTCAACCAATTCACAAAGATGCCCTCCTTCTAGCCCCATAGCCCCAATAAGACTTGTTGATGCCTCTAAATGTATCACAGATGTCCTTAGTGTTCAAATAACACTTCTCATTTTAGAATTCTAGGAATTTAGAGCATGAGTAGTAGGTTTTGGCAACTTATGTTACCTATGGTGAAATAGTGGTAGAACAATGTTTAACTTGTTCCATAAAATTTATATTAATTAATGTTTGGGAGCCATCATGGTCCAAATATTTTAAAAGTGTAACTATATGTGTTAATACTAGTGAATTATGATCAAATTTTAAACTACAAACTAATCTAAATAGATATTTACAATGAAATCTAAACTAAAGTGATCTGGTTAAAAAAGAAGCAAAAGAGAAGGGTAAGGTAGAAAGAGAATAAGTGATTGTTGATCTTAGCCTTAAATATTATGATAAAGTTTCAATTACAACTAAGTATGCATTTAACTAATATATAATACAAAATATCAAAAACCCAGATCTTACTACACACTAGACAAACCTCAAAGGATGATATAAAAAAGTATAAGTAAGAATTAAATTTACTTTAAAGATTTACTACTGCACTAAAATATCATTTACAAATTCTAATGCAAAGCAAATAAAATTAAGTAAATTCAAGATCATTAAACTAATCTAGCATAAGCACCAATTAGCTACCCTATAATCAAATATGCAACTTAGAATTCATATGAACCATTTAAATTTAAGACTTAAGACTAGCAATTAAAAGAAAAGCCATATAACAATTGACATAAAAAAACTTGGACAATCTTTAAAAAATTCCTTGATTGTATTAACTAATCAAAGTATACAAGTTTTGCTCAAAATTCTCTCTTTACAAAATGGTAATATTGCCTTTTATAAGAGGACAAGGTAGTATACCGGTTAGTCACAAGATACAAATATACGAGTAAGGACAATTGCCCTTTTTCTACAAAGTTCTAGAATACATTTTATTTTCCAAACTAAACTGACCTAGAGGCAATACACTAACAAACTAGCATATGCCTTTACAAAAAGATATTATATTTTCAAAATTTACAAAGTTTTTACAAAATAAAATATCATTCAAGTAATTGGCTAGTGGGTCCTATGTATAAGAACTTTCTTGTTATTAGTGGAGGATGTTCATAGCCCTCTAGTGTTGCTCATTAACCAGCTCTAAGTCCACAGTTGAAGATAGTATTTTGTATATGGTTTTTTAGCATTGTCCTAAGGAGATTTTCAATCCTTTTCATTAGCTCCCCATCATTTTGAGGAATCTCTCTAGATCCTTGGACCAGGCATTTATGTTTTGGATTTTTCCAACAATAATTCCTAGAATTGCATTCAAATGTCCTAAACTTATTGTTTTGAATCCAAGAATCTACCTTTTAACTTGGATGCTTATCGATCCTATTATTTTATCTTTTAAAGCTTATTATTGGGATATTAGACGCTTGTCCACTATGTTATATTATGCTAATGCACTTTGCCTTAGTTTTATTGATTTTAAGGCCTCAAACATATCATAGAAGGATTCATCCATGAATTTGATCATTGCCTCATGCACTAATAAGATAGGCTATCTTCAAATCCTCATTTTCCTTATCTAGGTTAGATATTCTTTGCTTCATACCCATGATGCCTACCATGACTTAAGCTAAGTGAGCCTCAATTAGTTTTTGAATGTCCTCTAAATGGATGGGGTGCTCACCAAGTCTCTAACCTCTAACTAGAGTTAAGCCCAAAAATGGCTCAACCTTTTGAAAGGTGAATTCCTTAGTCCCTACCATGGCTTTTCTAGTTATCACACTCTTTAATCCATCTGTCACTAGATTAAATTGCATAGTAGTAGTTGGTTCAGGGTACTTTGAAGGATCAAGAGCCTCCATCTAGGTAATACTTGATGCTCTTGGAGTACCTATATGCTTGGTATCTAAATCTATAGTATCCACTATTCTAATTTCTTCCTCCTCATTCATCAAATCCATTATCCATGGCTTGATATCATCATGTATATCAATGTTAATAGTCTTGTTTAGGGCCCATGAGTGCTACCAAGTGGGTATTTTACACACTTTTTCATAGATGAACCAATCAAGAATGATTGGTCTATGGATGGGGTACTCATCAATAAATATGTTGACCTCACTCATGGGGTGAGTTAAAGTCAACTTTGGCTTCTTTGATCCAACTAGCATTGTCAATTTTGCCTTTCTCTTCTTCAATGATGCCATTGAGACTAGGTTTAAGGCAACTTCTTTCCATTTTTCTTTCTTAGCCTCCTCTTTTTGGGCTTATGCTTCTTCAACATGCTCATCCTCTTCATCAGATCCGTATACCTCAACAAGAATCTTGAGGGCACCCTCCACTATCTCATCAGGATCTAGGGAAACCATGTCTAGAAATTTAACTAGAGATGTTGGTCTATTAGGAGGGACTGAGGATGATAGGCCCTCACCAGGTCTTTCTTCCAAAATTTCCTTTTCAAGACCTTATGTAATATGTGCTTGGGTATTTTTCCCTTCCACTTGTGGTTGATTTTTAGGGGGCCTTAAAGGTCCATGGAAGAAATGGTATTATAGAGTTCCCATTTTCCATATGTCTCCAAGGGGTTTCTGATCATTGATCAATCTATGTTAAATTATAATGTTATATCCATTAAGCCTAGTCAATATTTCTTTGAAATTGTTTACTTTGATAGATATGGTGTCATAGACACTGATTTGGTGCACATACACTAGCTTGGATAATTTCCTAGATATCAATTTTGTGGAGATCGTGCCATTGGGGTCCCACATCTTCATCTCATCAAGTTGTAATTTGAAATATTCCCTATGCCTAGCCATAACATTCACCTAATCCCAATTTTGTAACATATTTATACCAATTGTTAAAGGAAAGGAATGTAGGAGGCCTTTCCTCTTGTCTTCACACAATCTGTCTACACCATTAAGAAGTTGGTACGCAATTTCTTACTTTACCATATTGGCGGGAATAGAGATAGATAACCTATAAGGTTGGATCAATCCCTTCAATTTTAATCATTGTACTAGATGTCCCCCATTAGGTCTACATATTTATTGATTATAGGGCTTACCCTAGGCATAGGGATCCCTATGATGGCTTTTACCAAGGTTGGATACACACAATCATTGATGAATTGGATGTTATGCCTATATTTGAATATGTGTAGCTTTGAATAGTGGTGGGAGACTATAAATCTACCCTCAAGTGACCATTTTTTGATATAAGGTATTTGGGTGGAGGATATCAAGGCATCAAACAAATAGGACATCATGAAGAACTGGTTACTATTTTTCTTCTTAATGATAGTGAATTGTTTCTCTAAATAGATGTCAATCATCTCTCCAATTAGGGGAGTGAGATATTTCTCTACCATGAAGTAGATGTAAGATACGCAAATATTATTAACATAAGTGGTTGAAGGGTCTCCAAAGATTTTATTCAATAGATTCATGAATACCCTAACCCCCTCTCTAAATTGGGCAATTGGGATGTTGTCAATAGGGTCTCAATCACATGGTTCCCTTGGTGAAACCTTGATTTAAGGATGGTGTCTAGATCATTCTTGTCAGTCCATTCCTTAATAGTGGTCAAAACCACTTGGGGTTTTGGAAGCTTATAATAACTCTCAAAGTCTAATGAAGAAATGAATTTAATTCTTATAAAGGTCATTTCATGAATAATCCAACCCTTCTCAATCTAATAGTCCTTGAAAATGGGAAAAAGGATGTTGATATAGTAGATTACCTCTTGTTTGGTAGCCCATGGTGGGGACTAGTCATTTGAAATACAACTAGGTCATAATTCCTTTTGGTTACAGTAGCAATATTGTGTTATTTTATGATGGTTTTCATGTCTTCAATGGTCCAAAAGAGCTTAGACCAATTATTATTACCTATGCTCAATGCAACAGTGTCCAGGTCTATGTCCTTGAAGACCCTCCATTATCTATAGATAAATACAACTTTGTTTCATCCCTATATTATTTCCTCTAAACTACCATGGATTCCAAACTTTGCAAATTACTTACTGTTGTGTTTTAAATGGTCTCTAGGCCAATTTTTTTGTACCCAAATTACAATTAGACTCTCTTTTATCTTAATTGTGATCAATCTGAGCTCAAATTAGGGATTGTATATAAGTTTGAGGCTCTCCTAAAGCTTCAATGGTGATGGCTTACTTAGACTTCAGCACATGTATGCCCCATATTTTATTTTTTCATTTGCCTTTATACATTTTCATTTTCAAGCACACAAGATCTTCATTTTGTTATTTTGTGCTTGCATGGTGCTTATTTAGCATCTATCTATCAGTTTTTGTGATATTTTTCATAAATGCCTTCAAAGCACTATCTATTTTTATTTAAAAATTTCCTTTTACTTTGTACCATTCAATCAAGATCTAAGGATGAATGCGGGTCACTAATCATGATCCAAGCCATCACATGTCATTATCCATCTTTGCATCAATCCTTTTGGTTGTGCCACTTGGAATATCCATGGGCTTTCTAGACTCTACTTCTTATATCATTCATATATCAATTGAGCATCCACCATGTGTCGAGCCCATGGGTTCTTAGAGCTCTATTGAAAATTTGTCAACAATATCACACTATTGGATCATCCAGGCCCAACACAATGCAAGACATTGATTATGCAATGTGCACATGCTTTAATCAGTGCATGGTTATCAAAAGGACTTAAGCTAAAATATTTTAAGCTAAGTTTATTTCATGTCAATAACATGCTATAGACTTATTTTAATATATTTTATGCTAATTTTTAAATCTTAATATCAAATGACCCCTCGAATGACATAAATATGCCCCTTTCTCCAAGTAAAAATATTATATGAGCTTGAATTTGATGGCCTCAAAGATGTCAAAGATAGCCTCATAGATGTCAAATTACATTCTTGATAACATCAAATTTAAGTTCATTAAGTTTTTAGTTTTAGTGGGCTCAAATTTGATGATCATGTGGATGTCAATGATGGCCTCACAGACATCAAATGATGGTCACATGATTATCAATTATAAGTTCATCAAGTTCCTGTATGTGGGAGTGCCATGTGGAAAATATATAGGGATTCCTAAACCTTTTGAATTTTCAATGTTTTCTTTGCTTTGTTGGATCTAAATCTATGAGTGACCATGAATCATGGATCATGATCTAGGCACTTGTGTGTGACTAGTTCCTTTGATTAATTAAAGTCAAAAACCTAAGTTTTAAACTAAGGTCGTATTGTATTAAAATATATAATAAGGCCTTATGATAAAACTTAGGCTTAAGATTATATTTAATATTGGGGATTATCTAAACTTTAGGCTTCCCTCATGCCATTCTATCTTCTATTCCACTGTAAGACACAAGCTATTATATCTATAGAGAAGTGAGGTTTTTTAAGTTAAGACTCAGGATGAAAGAAATTTAGGCTAAAGTGTTAAGGCTAAGGTCTCATTCATGTTGATAAACATGAACGGGGCCTTAGAATAAAGACTTTAGGATAAATAGATAATAATGGAGACCATGCTTAGGAAAATTGAAAGTGACCCTGTCAACATGAACATTAGAATTGGTTAGAAATATAGGAAATAAAAGGTGAAAATAAAAGGGACCAAGTTAGGACTTTCAAGTTAAGGTTTGGTCATGTTAATAAATATGATTAAGCCTTAACATGAAAATTAAACTCAAGTCCATATATTAATTTGAAATCTTCCCACCAATTTACTCCCATCAAATGTAAATTTTAACCAAGGGCTTGAGCTAGGGTTTTTTGAAGGAGAGATTTCATAAAATGATACCCAAATAGAATTAATTTATTAAACTCTAAGCATTATACATAAAAAAGAGCTCCATGAGACCTATATCTTTAAGATATTAAGACCAATTATTACAAACATTAAGCAAGTCCAAAGCAAAACCATAAACTATTAGGTTAATTCTATCAAAGTGGATGATCTTCAAATTCTAATAATGTTCAAAACATGTCATGGTTTCAAGGTTAATGTTCAAAGTATCTCAAGGGTCCCAATTTTAAAAAATGGGGATATGTTGACCTCAAAAAATACGTATTTCATATTTACCAAGCCCACCACCTGCATAACCCATAGAGTGCATGATTTTTAAATTAGGGTTGGTAGAATGAGTGTGCATTTGAGGTTGAGTTTGTATAGAAACACAAAGAGATCCATTGTTGTTAAAATTATTAACATTAAAAAAATATGCTAATTTATCATTTAGTGTATCAATATACAATTGTATTTTGTCTGTATGAGTAGTAAAGGAGGTTTGAAAAGCAATAATAATCACATTTTGACAAGAAATTTTATGTTTAAGATAAATGATTTCATCATTTTGAAAAATAATTTGTTCTTTAAAATTCTTAAATTCTAAGAACATGGCAAGTTTAAGAGCCATTTTAAACACACTAGAAAAATTAAATGGAAAAATATAGTAAAATAAACTTTCATACAATGTCTAAGCTAAAATATAGACAATAATACTTAAAAGTGAGTTTACCCAAAATTACAAGAATAATTAACTTGTAAATGTAAGATTTTAAAACTGATAAATTGTAGAGTAAGGATAATAATATTTCCCCCTCACTAAATTTTTTAAATAAATAAAAACAAAAATGGATATTTCCTAGAAGGACTAGTGTTTTTGGAAAATTTTAGGAGAAGAATAAGATTTTTTAAAACCCACAACTTGCCCAAATTTGGGTCAAATTATAGAAATCAAACTCAGGGTAACCAACATGAGCCTACAACATGGGCTAATTTTATTCCTATTACACATATTAGGACTATCAAATGTTGGTAATGTAGTGATAACCACTATCAAAAGACCATCCCAAACTAAAATTTGGTTGATCAACTAACCACCTAGTATATGCAGCTATGGATAATCAAAATGTTAATTTTCAAGAAACACCAATTGAAACTAGAAGTATATTATTTGGTATTGACATGTTTATTTTTATTCATTGTATTTTTATAGATAGATTTATTTCACCTTATATATCAAGTAAATGTAATTTTAGACCCATTAGAGTTAGATAAGGATGGGAGTTCAAGTTTGAAATAGGCAAAAGGGTACCGATCTATGAGTGCTTAGAAAGGGTTGAGCTAGACTACCAAATTTACATAATCTAAATGAATAAATAAAATGAAAAAGAGGAATATTCCTTCCAAAAAAATTCTATTTTAGGGGAATTCAAGGATGTATTTCTAAGAAAACTATCTAGAATTCCACCCAAAAGGGAGTTTGAATTTTTAATCAATATCATGTATGGGGTTGCACTTACCTATAAAGATCCCTATAGAATGAATATAGATAATTTTCAAGAATCAAAGGTTTAATTACAATAGTTATTAAAAAATGAGATTATAAGACTAAGTGTATAGGAGTATCTCCTTGGGGTGTTCTAGTTATCTTCGTGAATAAAGATGGAAACTTGAGACTTTGTGTTGACTATATGATTCTTAAGATGGTGAAGATTAAGAATTATTATCCATTTCCAAGGATAACATTTATTTGATCAAATTAAGGGAGTTGTTTTCCCAAAGATTTATTTAATATCAGGTTACCATTAGCTTAAAATTAAGGAGGAAAACATTCATAAGACAACATTTTAGACTCTCTATGATCACTACGTGTTTACCATTATAAATTTTTTACTCACTAATTCTCCTAAAAAATTTATGAACTTGATGAATATTTTTTAGGGATTTTATAGATAATTTTATGTTGGTTTTCTTTGATGATATTCTGATTTATCTAAAAATGCAGTTGAACATGAACAACATTTGAAACTTGTTTTATAGAGATTAAGAAAACACAAGTTCTTTGGAAAGTTATCAAAATATAATTTCTTCCAGCATAAGGTCCATTATTTTTTACATGTCATTTATAAATAAAGTATTATTGTTGATACATCTAATATCAAAGTAATACAAGATTTTAATTACAATAGTTATTAAAAAATGAGATTATAAGACTAAGTGTATAGGAGTATCTCCTTGGGGTGCTCTAGTTATCTTTGTGAATAAAGATGGAAACTTGAGACTTTGTGTTGACTATATAATTTTGAAGAAGGTGAAGATTAAGAATTATTATCCATTTCCAAGGATAAAATTTATTTGATCAAATTAAGGGAGTTGTTTTCTCAAAGATTTATTTAATATCAGGTTACCATTAGCTTAAAATTAAGGAGAAAAACATTCGTAAGACTACATTTTAGACTCCCTATGATCACTACGTGTTTACCATTATAACTTTTTTACTCACTAATTCTCCTAAAAAATTTATGAACTTGATGAATATTTTTTAGGGATTCTATAGATAATTTTGTGTTGGTTTTCTTTGATGATATTCTGATTTATCTAAAAATGCAATTGAACATGAACAACATTTGAAAATTGTTTTATAGAGATTAAGAAAACACAAGTTCTTTGGAAAGTTATCAAAATATAATTTCTTCCAGCATAAGGTCCATTATTTTTTACATATCATTTATAAATAAAGTATTATTGTTGATACATCCAATATCAAAGTAATACAAGAGTGTCTTGTTCATGATAACATGTATGAAGTACATAGTTTTATGGTCTTGGCAAGCTACTACCACTAGTTTGTAGAAAATGTTTATAGCCTAGCCAACCCCATAATTTTTCACCTTATTCTCTATTGGTTGTTTCCATAGAATTTGGATCCCCCTATAATTCAAACATCACATGCAAGTGATATTGCATCCATGAGATAATTTTTTTTACTATTTTGACAATGACTATAAAATGAAATAGGAAATTTGACTCTTGAAAACATGACTCAATATAATTTATTGAAAAAAAAAATTATTTTTAATTTTTGACTCATTTTTATTTTAATAACAAACCCAAAAATTTGACACTTTGAATTTTTTAAATTTTTTGAACTATGACACATAAAAGACTAATAATAAAAAATAAATTAAATAAATGATTTTGGTCATAATAACCAATTATTAAATCTAATATATATGGTAGGACATGTCCATACTATGTTTTAAATATGATACACTAATAAACAACTATAATCATCAAACATTAAGAACTAATAATCTAATAATGATAACATTAAAATAATAAGTTGATTTTTGATTGAACATAATGAATATAATTGATGGGTTTGATAAATGGTGCATATGATAGACATAAAGAACTCTAAACTTGTCCTAAATGCTAATACCTAAATCAACTCCAAAAAACATAATAAACCTTCAGAATATTTGTGAGAAGTTATACCAAACCTTGAGCTTAAGATGATTATGCACAGTAATTTCAAAGAGTGTTTTGACCAATTCTACCAATGTGAAGTAATCTAATAGATGTGGGTTCTATTTTTGAGTGAGTTGATCAAGCCAAAGAAGATGAGAATGAATTTGGGTGAGAAGGTGAATAATGAGACATCATTTAACACTGCATCTGATAAATAAGGTATATTGATACATCATTCAATACAAAAGATTGAGATTGAATTGGTGATGGATCATAAATAACTATCATTATATTGTCTAAAATAGTACTGATTGGGATTTATCCATGATGGGATAACAATCTACACTAGTTTGTGTCTTTCAATAAACACCACCCAAAAGAGATTATCGCGTATCTCTCTAATTGATCTTTCGAACAATGGTTGCTCTTCTAATGCTAAAAGAAAAGAGTCAATACACTAGAATGATTATATAAAAGAGATATTAAGATGTCTAATTAATTTAAATGTTATTTATAAATGGTAGATAATAAAATGGAAGACATTGTGAACCATTTATACAAAAATAATGCCAACCACTAATTATAATTTTTTCCTTCTTACTTCTTGAGGATATGGAGAGAAGGCTTCATACTTAGGAATAAATAAATGTAAAACATAGAGAATATTTTGAAGAGCAAGAAGCACCTAGCACACCAAATTGAAGCACTTACAATGGTTCTAATAGAATACTTGAATGTAGAGAATAAAAACACACTCATAATATATAAATCGTGTTAAAATAATAATATTCCATGAAAATGGGTAATATATAGTGGTTATGCCCCCTAAGACCTCAAAAAACCATTTTAATGATGCACAATTATAACTTGATTTGATACCATTGAGAGGTATTTGAAGGGATTATACACATATTCAAATCATACAGATGAGTTCAACATAGAATACAGGCAAATATTTTGAATCATTATATAAATAATAATATATATTTTTATTCCATTATTCTTTTACATAATAAATTTATATAGGAAAGTATCCTATAATCAAGAGATTCTTGTTACTTGTAATACCTCCCAATCTCATATATTTATGAGCCAGTTGAACAACTCCACTTATGCAAAATAAAAAACTCCTAATATACATTATAATTACATAACAATAATATTAATAATTATATTATTGTATTTACCCATATGATAATTTAAAAATAATAAGTATCATTTACCCTATGGTAAATAATAAACTATTAATTTACCCAATGTAAATAGTAATCTTTAATAGGTTTAGGTGGGATTTTAACCCAAGATGGAAAGGTAGTGGCTCATGAGTCATATAATCTAAAGGAGCATGAAAATAATTATCATGTGTATGACATTAATATTTTTTCCATTATCCATACATTAAAATAGTGGAAGCATTTTATACTGGGAAAACATTTTAAGGTGAAATTTGATCACCACAGAATGGAACATTTGGTTTCCTAGGAGGACTTGAATGCATGCTAGTGTAGATGGATAGAACTTGTGAGAAACTTTGGCATAGACATTTAATATGTCAAATTCAAGGAAAATAATTTTATTGATGCACTCATCTAACATATTTAGCTTATTATAATTTATGTTATCAATCATGATTTCATAAATGTTGTGTTAAAACAATGACTTTTGGATAAATACCACCATGAGGTAAGAGAAGTTTTGGCTGATGAGCCTATAGTAAAATGTTTTGTTGATTTTTTTGAGGAAAAATATGGCATGTTAAGGTTTAAAAACATAATTTATTTTCTATAAACTGGGGTCTTACATAGTAAAGTTATGAAATAAATGCATGCAAAACCTCATTATGTTCATCCTGGTGTTACTAAGATGACACACGGAATAAAAAGATAATATTTTTGGCCTAGAATGAAACATGATGTGGATACCTTTATGGTCAAATGCTTAGAATTCCAACAAGTTAAGGCCTAACATTACCATCATGTAGGTTTTTTTTATATCCATAAAGTTCCAAAGGACAAGTGGGTTGTAATCTCATATTATTTATTTTTGGGATGCCCAAATATTGCAATAAACATGAGGCCATTCTATTTGTAATTAAAATATTGACCAAGGTAGTTCATTTCAATACTATAAATTTAAACAATGACGATTGTATTTTTACAACAACATTTTTAAAAGAGATTTTTTAGTTGCATGAAATGCTAAAAGTGATTATTTTAGATAAGGATAAATTTTTCATGTCAAGGTTTTGGCAAACTTTGATCGTAAACTTAGAAAATCATATGATTTTTAGTTTTATATACCACCCAAAAATGGATGGTCAAATGAAAAGATTAAACTAGTGATGGAAGAAATAATATGAAACTATGTGATGTACCAATAGTCCAAGTGGGAAAAATTTCTCCCTTTTATTGAATTTGCCCATAATAATACTTATCACTCTATGATCAAAATAGATCCTTTTGAAGCTCTGTATGGGTGTAAGTGAAAAACAACTCTTAGTTGGGAGAAATTGAAAATTAGGGACGTTATTAAACCTAATATATGAAAATATTATGATGATCAGATGTCATTCATTAGGCAAAATATGAAAGTATCCTCATATAGACTAAAGATTTATGCAAATTTGGAAAAAAAACCTAGGAATTCAATCTAGGTGAAAGTTTTTCTAAGAGTTAGACTACAAAAAAAATTTATAAAGTTTTTCAAATCATCTAAGTTAGCTTTTTGATATGTTTAACCTTTTTATTATATTTAAAATATTAGTCTTGTAGCCTATCAAATGGTCCTTACCCCTTCTTCATCTAGGATTGATTATTTTTTCTATGTTATTTTACTTAGAAAGTATATTTATGATTCTACTCACATGGTAGATTGGAAAACCTCCAATTTATGGAAGAGGATAAACATTAGGTGGAACCCATAAGGATCCTATACCATCTCAACATTAAGTTTTCAAATATAGACATACAACAAGTATTGGTCCAATGGGTCCTACTCAGTGAATGAATCTACATGGGAAGATGGTGTTATTTTTAGACAATAATATCCACATTATTTGCATAGTCTCTAATATGAATCCTTTCTATGTGAGAGAGGATGTCACAATCCCATTTAAAACTTATCTTACTTATAATGTTATTAAGTTTTTGAACTTTGATATATTGTGATAAGTTTTTATGATCACCTTTAGCTTAATCAAAATTCGATTGATTAAACACCTTATTATATGCATGGATATGATTTTGATATATGGTTATATTTAATGCATGACTTTCAATTGATTACTTGAATATGAATCCTTATTATTTTGATAGTTATTGCATGCACACTACTGATTTCATCTTTGGATGATTGCAAGTTTTCTAATGAGTAAGGCTTGATCCAATAATTAGCTAACAAGATTATTAAATAGATATTAATATATTAAAAAATAATCAATAAGTTTACAAAAGACACCATGTTATTTTAGTTATTTCTTTATCATTTTAGCCTTGATTGATTTTTATGCTTGTCATTTTATTTATGTTTAGTTCTTCATTATTAATGACATTTGTGAAGGAAAGAATTAGTATTGTGTTGTTAGAATTGTCTAAATATGAGAATGTGTCTACATGAGAAATATTGGTATACTTTATTTTCATGATTCAAAAGATTGGATGAACAATATAGTTATGAGATTTTCTTCATCAATCTCTCATTTGACATAATCTTGGCTAAGTCATTTTTTATTTATTATACTTTTCTAGTGCCTCTGTGTGACTATGTTGGCATGGTTTCCTTGAGTCCATAATGTGAGGTTTTGCTTATTGGAGTTTTATCTTCCTTACCATTTTTCTAAGGTGATTAAGTTATATTTCTTCAATGAATTTTTGGACATAAAGTCATGGTTCCTTTTGACCCAGACAAAAGGGATTTGTGACAAGGTCATTGGGCTTGGTCATATTCAATTAATCATTTATCTTGATGAATTTGGTTTTGAAGTTTTTGCATGATTGGGTATGTTGGATTATGTTTTTTTGGTCGATGTGAATTGGACATTTTAATTAAAAATATTCTAATTTCTGTATTTTTTTGTTAGAATTAGTGGAATAGGTAAATCCTCCTCACCATTAGGAGATGGGGACTCTGTCGATATTGTTCTAGTTTTTTTAGGCAATTTGTTTTAGCATTCATGGAGGTCATTTTGTTCACCATATAAAACTTATAGGAATGTGGGTATTATTTAATTATGGTTCCATTCCACTACACCTAAAGTTTTGGGGTGGACATTATAGTTAATTTGCACAAGATGGATCAAGAAGGAAAACTAGTGATGGTGTGGAAAACAAGATGATCCTCACCCATTTAAGTTTTTAAGCTCTATGTTGTGGATTTTGAAGGTAACAAGGTATTATTATTCAAAACAAGTAAAATTATAGGTTTCATGACAAGGTTTTTATTGCAATAGTATTGGAGATAATATGCACTAGTTGAGTTATGGTTAATGTAACTACCTTATGATTTTCTTGTTATTGTCAATATGGTTGTATGTTTGTTTGCAACTTTGTGTTTTCTTTTATGACTACATACCATGTGAACTGAGTGCTTTATTTTTAAAATACTTACATTAGGGTTCATATATTTAATTCTTGTTTGACATGCCACTATGTTATGGTATTAATTCATTTGTTATTTTCTTGGATTGATGTTTCCTTGGTAATGTATGTGACTGGTTTGTATGTCTTCATAATGACATGTTTGTATTTATTATGTTTTGAAAAATTATACTTGTTAG
>JARHVA010004509.1:872500-877500 GCA_037957365.1 Torreya grandis
TTGATTAAAGGTATGTCATTATCTAATGTGCTGGTAAATATTATAAGGTTGGCATAGGCCCAAAATTGGCTTGATGGTACCATTGGTTTCACTTTTAAGACCTATTATACCTATTATGGTACCTTCATTTTATCAAGATCATATAACTAATTATGGATAATAAGATGACTCACTATTATGCTAATTCTTACCCTGGGTCAGTAACCATAGTTTAAGGATACTTGAGGGCTTGAACAAACCTTCTCACCTCATGAGTTACTAATTCATAACCATATAGGGTTATTAGATTATTATATTGGGATGAGGATCCCTATGAGATCCAATGGTAAATCTAAGTGACTTTTAAAGGTTTAATGGCTATTAACATGGACCCACACACTAATACCCCTCAAACAATGTACCATTCTATAGGTAACTCACTTTCTCTATGGAATCCTTTAGCAACAGTCATCTTGGCATAAGTATGTCATTGATCCAATCCATTTATGGGTTGTCTACTCATTTGGTTTAGTACCATGATGATTTAATCATTCATGATAAGATTATGTAGTGGGTTTTACACATGGTTTTATTACATACTTTGTTATTAATTCTCTAATTTTTTGGTTGTTTCATTTGGTATCAAAGCTTATGTTATGAGTATTTTGAGAATAATTTTTACTTATCTCACTTGTTGGAAGTCAAGATCAATGTTAATTTATTTTACAACTAAATTAAGTTGTACTTACTACCTGTTCCTGCCAGTTACTACTCTAAGTGAGGTTTAGAAATGGTAATATGCCTTAATTGATTATCCAATGATTTGCAAATCAAGGTTAGGGTCAGATCATATGGTGATAATTTTGAGAAAACCTAAGGGTTGGGTGGCTTGAAAATCAAGAAAAAGTTCTCATTAGGGTTGTAATAAATTGATAATCCATCCAAGGCATGTTTCGAAATAGGAGCATATTTTGAGTAATCTTGAGAATGTTTCCTAGAGATTTTCCCAATCTAAGTTGGTTTATGAAATGGAAATGGGATTCAAGTAAGAGTGTTGATGGTGGTTGAAAAATCATCAAAGAACTTAAGATTTTTCCACCACCTTCTTATGTGGTTATAAAATTTGATGATGCAACTAATGCATGAATGTGTACACACATGAGTATATTAACCTATAAGGTGTGATAGCTAATGTGTTTGAGTTGGTGTTATTGTATGACATTGGGTTGATGTAAGTTTGATTTTTTAATATGTCCATTGATCTCTACCTTATCTTGGGTTAGGTTAACCCTTCCCAATTTTGGTTGTGTTTGGCCAAGTCTCACTTGTCGACCATTGACTTATATGGGTAGGCAAATGGGAGACAAGTGGTAAAGGATTCAATTTTATAATAAAAGGAAATGTTGAACCAATATATTTTGATGTGTTATATGGGAAAACCATCACTATATGCTTGTAAAACTATGACCAGGGAAGACCAAGGGTTTTACACTAACTTGGAGGGCTAAATTGGGTATGGGGAACTAGTCCACTTGGGTAAATCAATTGATCTTGCACTCTACATTGGTTGGGGGAATGTCTTGAGCCTTTGAGGAGATACAAAGCATGAATGGTGGTGATAACCATTACTATCCTCATAGGTAAGCCTATAGTAATTTATTATTTAGAAAATGAATATTTAGTTTAATTTCTTGAAAATAGTTCAATAATGGAATTAAGGAACTAGCATGCCACTTATAAGTTATATGGTTTTGAGTAGAGTATGAATGACTCCATAAGTTTAAGATGCTCCTAGTTGGTCAAAGATATTCCAAATTAATTTTTCCTTTAGGAAATCATGATGGTAAACCTTGGTAAAGTTATGTTGAACTATTGCATGTATGCAACTATTTTGTTCACAATAGTATATTTATATCAGTTTAGTTGACTTATTTATGCCATGCTAGAGATATGAAATCTAAATATAATTATAAGGCATTTTTAAATCCTCTATGATCTGGTAGAACATCAAGAGGCTACTCTTTCTTTTTTTTCTCATTTTGTTAGCACTCATTGTGGATAATTTTGTGAGTTTTATATAGATGTAATTTATTGATAGATAAGGAAAGCAATCATAAATTCTTACTTTGATTGTGTGTTGCTACACTTGATTAATTATAACAAAGAAAATAATTGTTGAGTATTATGTCAATGCTTGGAGAACAATGTTTTGTTCTAGGTAATGGACTTATAAGCTAAGTCTGGGTAGAGTTTTGCATTGGAAACTTTGATATGGTTGCATGAATTTTAACCATTGTAACCTATAAGTGATTAATTATTATGCATAATAATACTAAGGTGATTAAAATATATGTATTCAACTAAATTTAGGATTTATTTGTTAAGAACAATTGGCCCTTTGAGTTGAACAAAGGAATTTGTGGTTTTGTCACTCTAAAAGGCTAGAAGTTATTGAGTGTGTGGATATATTTTGATTCCATGATGATGATATTTAATCATGGTGTGTTTTAATCCCTTAAGAAGGATAGGATGCCCCTGGTTATGTCACATCCATATGGATGATTTTTTTATTTTGATTTGCATTTTGGCATCTATGAGGATGTTATGATGCTCATATATATATATATATATATATATATATATATATATATATATATATATATATATATATATATATACAAGGATGTCTTTTATGATTACATCTATATTTATGGTTATGGAAACTATAATTGCTATGTTGATGATGTAATGTTAACCTAGACCCTTGGCTAAGTTCATCCTTTCCTGAATATTTGTTGAATTAAATCAAGCATTGCTAGTCAACCTTTGACTTGTGGGCATGAGTCAATTGGAAGGATAGTGATATAGCTTGTTGTTAGAATCATGAAACCATGTTTTATGATCATTGGTGGCTTGCATGGGCAGGCCATCTTATGATTATTTATGTATAATACTCTTGGTAGGTCCAAGGTTGTAACTTAAGTATAGAGGGTCTAGTGAATGAATATGGCTTACTCGCTTGGGCAAGTGAGGAAGTTTTGGGGATTTCTTATTATTAGTAGATAGTGTGAGCCATCTAATCCATGAGGCATAAAATTTGTTGGTAACTTTATGATACTCATGGATATAGATTTATGGGCTATTATGGAACACACCCTTCTTTAAAAGAAGGTGATGATGAACTTGAGATCCATGAAACTGAACCTAATGTTACATGATATATATTTATGTCATCTTGGATGACATTTGGACATCAGATAGACTGATGATGACCATGGACCCTTATACTTCACTTACTAGTGTGTTTAAGTGGTGTGATGTGAAAATACCTTTGCTAATTACCAAACTTTTGGATCCACATGTGTGATGTAGCATTGTGTTTGTTTAGTGCATGTAAACTATTGTGTGTGTGAACATATTTTTCATTTTTTTTATTATATTAATCATATAAACTTGTAAATTATATATTTTGTGAGAATGAAATTAGTTTGTGAACTTATATATTTCTTCCCCCTTGATATGTAAATTATCATATGTAGATGATTTGATGATGTGATGTAATCATGAACCATTTCATGATGTAATTGTCCTTCTTAAATTATCCCCTTTTAACTAAAAATATGCCAAGGTATAGTGAGTGTATTGTTTAATGTGATATTGCATCAATGATCTAGCATTGAACTTTGATGCAAGTATGAGGTTTAACATGAAGAGAACACTATATACATGAAGTAGTGGAGTCTCACATAGGTTAAAAACCTAGTTCTCCCCTTTACATGAAGTAGCCACCTGATTCATTCAAGTTGTGTACCATTAATTCCACAAGATGGTCATGGAATCTTCATTTATAATGGTCACCTCTTGGATTGAGTGTTCTTTTAACTGACTCTTTGAGGTTTTTGTACAAACAACCTTGTGAAATTTATTTATGTAGCCTTATAAAAGAATTATTTGGTCCTAAAAATTGGAATTTTATGCAAAATCAAAAAGACTTAACATGTTGAAATACAAGCACATATTGACTTGTAAATTCAAGAATTATATGAATCATGTAATGGTTGAATTACCTAAAAACAAAATTCTACAGTGAATGTTATGATTTAAGACATGTGTTGATTGGTAAGTGCAACCATGTTGTTTGTAAGGTATTGTTTATATATACCTAAAATTATTATTATTCTTAAATGAGTATTTGTATTTTATTTAAGCATAGATAGAGTGCATGCTTATTTTTTGCTTAGGAGGAGCATTGTAAAGTCCTGATCATGTGGGTTTTTAAAAACTTATGTACTTTGTTATGCTACCAAGAGGTAAGTGCAATGAGATGGTGGGATTATAATCTATATAACTATCATGTGAGCTCATAGATGTATGGAGAGCATGCTAAAAACCTTGGAGTTACATGTAAATGTCTAGTATGGTTTTTATGATGTTTGGCATGGTTGGTGTGGGATTTTTCACTAACCCATAAATGGTGAATGATGAAAGATAAGTAACCATAGAACAAATGAAATAAGTTATGTACGAAGCATACTTTAAGTGGTGTAAATACCATGTACTTATATGATTATGTAATTGATGTGTGTGTGTGTGTGTGTGTGTGTATACATACATATATATATGTATATATATACATATATATATGTATATATATAAATATATATATGTATATATATATATATATGTATATATATATGTATATATACATATATATTTACATACATATATATATATATATAACTTGAAAATGTTGTGGGAAGGCAACACATCAAATCCAAGGATTTTGTGAAAATCTGTTGGATTGCAATTTTAACTACTATTATGAATTTGCAATTTTATGTGTTAATATTCCTCATATGAGAGGAAAGGTTTTGATGAAAACCATTTTTATATTAAAACTTTGATCTTAAATTCTTAACTAAGATGAAAATTCTTGAATATTTTTGTTTTATATGAACTAACAGTTGTGAATTTATGGTTTGAAGAGTGACAAAAACTCTTTTGTTGATGAATACTAAAGT
>JARHVA010004509.1:880000-1012500 GCA_037957365.1 Torreya grandis
AGAACAATAATACCAAATGGAGGGAGATAACAACTAAAATGTAAATCTAGAAACTAAGGCACTTTATGGCCAAATGAAATACATTTTAAAAAATAAAGACATTTTCAAGAAAGGGTTCAATAGTATGCCTATTCTATATTAGAGCTATTTTTCCAAATCAATATTATTTATTTTTAACAAAGCAATGTTCTACTTTAGCAAGAGAGAGAGAATGGTTAACAAGTTTTCTAGTTTTTTTTTAGCATGTATATCTTTAATATGCAATGAGGAATGTTTCCAAAGAGAGAAATGATATGCAATAAAGTAATATTCTAAGTAATGAAATTACTATTTACTCATATACAAAGGAAAGAAACTTTAGAAACTACTTTAAACAATGCACAAAACAACTATTTTACTAAAACAATTCAAACCCTAGCATATACACTACACAGAACAATGGAATTTCACTTTTCATAGCAAATTTCTCTCAAATAAAGCTCAAAGATGAAGTTCAAATGTTATACCAACCAAGAATATAAGCTAGGAATCAATGTAGGAAGAAGACCAAGCTATGTGTAAGTTGAAGTCTAAACCAAAAGCCAAGAGTAAAAAGGGAGGAGAAGTGAGAACTTGAAATGGTATAAGAGCTCCAACCAATTGCACAAATTAGGTGTAATGCCAAATTTAGAAGCTAGAAGAAAGTCACAAGGAAACAATAACAACTAAGAGTAACAATGGAGTCTCTAAGCAAGTGTGTAGCAACATATGGGATCCTCTGTCACCAATCAAGCTCAAGAGTGCCAAGAATGAATCAAGAGAGATTCAAGAAGGCATGAGAGTCAAGAGAGGGAATAAGAATCAAGATAAAGTGTGGAATGAGATTATAAGAGTCTCAAATGAATGATAAAGAGGCATCTATCCCAAGTCTAATCTACCAAATAACCTAAAAATAGCCTTTTTTTTATCATTTCAATTCATTTTGGTACTTTTGGGCACATTCTACCTAGGTCATGGCCTAGTCTAAAACTTTGGTGAAGTAAAAATGTGGAGTAGGACATGGATTTCCTTCACACAAGTTATAGCCTAGGTCAACCAAGGGTTTGGTCTAGCCAACAAGCTCTTGAAAGGCCTCAAGGGGTTCTAGAAGGCTTGTGTTATGTATAACGGGGCCAATATGGACTAGGGATGTATGGAGGGTAAGAATATGATGTAGGAGACATCCAAATAGGTGGTAGATGTCTCAAAGTGGGATGACCAAGGTTGGTATTATACACATGAATCATTATGTAATCATAGGGAGTAGTAGGTTCACGAGAAGTATGATTACATATGCCCTTGATGTACAAGAAATTGGTGTTTGAATGAATAAGGAGTGTTCCCAAACCAAAGAAAACGAAATAAATAACTTAAAAGATAAAAGGAAACATTACCAACATTACCTTCACTTAAAAAATAAAGATGGTGGCAAAAGAAGTCAATATCATGATTCATGGGCAAGAGTGCAAATGTTGTATAATCCAAAATCCTACTCTAGCTCTAGCTCTAGCTCATACAAAGAAGGGACACAAGTGATATCAAAGAAAAACATACTATACAAAATGACATTCACTAGGGTGTCATCCCTAGTGTTCTCCCTATAAGGGATATGGGTGAACTAGATGTCCTAAAAGAAAGAGAGTAAATTTCATGTCACCTCAAAAAGAGGGAGCAACTCAAAGCTAAAGATGACCTAGATATTAATGAGTTGAGACATGGCTAAGAGTGAGTCAAAAATAACTACACATAACACATGCCTAACTCATGGGAGTCAATTAAGGTACTAATGATTGCATGATGCTTGGTGGCATTATTGATCTTGTTGGTAAGGAATAAAATCATTGAAATAAGCTCATAGACCTACTGATAATCGATAACCCAAGTTATAACTACCAGTCCTAGGTTGCCCCAACTACCACCATCAATTCCTGAACCACTGTAGCTAGCTAACAACCCTACCTATAGCCATGATGAATAAGAGAGAGAGAGAGAGAAAGAGTTAGAATGGATTTAATGTATAAAATTAGAGAAATTACTAACTAAAAAAAACATAAGAAGTAACTTTTATCCCTAGGTGCCCATGAGATGAGACACGAGTTTAGGAGGTCATGGGAACTAGAAGGGGTCCCAAGAACCAAAATGGGGCTAGAGTGGGCCTTAGATAGCTTCAAATTAAAAAACAAAGTCTACCAATGCACTTAAAATGTACTAAAGCCTCTAATATGGAGGTTTTATGGTTTGAAATGCAAAAATGGGTAAAACACCCAAAAAGGGCCCATACAAAATCAAGAAAAAGGGGCTAAAAGAGGAAAAAAGAGAGAAAAGGGGTCATTTTAAATCTTATTTTCACTTTGAGAGATATCAAGGAGAGACCAAGAGTAACCAAATCCCAATTGAATCAAACAAGGACACAAGAGAGCATCAGAGATGCACAGGATGGTCCAGGTAAGTCTTATAAATGAATTTTGTCAAATTTATTCATTTTTTGGGGGTTTGGGAGAATCTAGATGCATTTTGACACATTTTGGATGATTTAACAAAATAATCAAATGAAAAAATCACTCAAAAGGATAGGCTAGGTGAGTTAAAAAGAATAGGACCAATGGTGGCTCAAACCGTGGCTTGTAGATTGAAAGAGAAGGAGCCCTATGGCTCCCCAGGGTGTCCCAAAGTAGGTTGTGGCTTAGCTGAGTTAGGTCATGGCCTGGGTAGGCCTAGGCCATGTCATGGCCTACCCAATCCATGAATTATACTATAAATCCATGTATTTGGGTAGGGAGGCCTAAAAAATAGGCCCTAGGGAGCTAGGTGGAGCCCAGGAGGTCTAAAAAGGGTCTGGAAGAGGGAGAAGAGAGAAAAATAAGATAGATAAAAAAACATAGTTTTTTACTTTCTCTTACTCATTTTTTTTATATTATACTAATCCATTTTCTTTTTCAATTGTTTATGTAAATACATAGAAGATTAAGCCTACCAAAGGAGGGAGTACCTTCATAGATGAGAGAGTGGCCAACACAATGAGATGGGTCATGTGAGGTGACCGATCGAGAGAGAGTTATAGCATGGTTGGTGAAGGATCTCATTGTTTTACTAATGGCACACTAGGATTACCTATAAAGTGTAGGACTTTGGCAACTAGTACACACACGCTCACTACATTACTCAAGAGACTTGGTGAATTCATTATTGACCATGTGAGTATCCAAGAGGCATGTGTTCTATATGGGGCCTGAACTAGAGGCCATCTACTGAATCTATAAGGTGGGGCCGATGGGTAGAGAGATAGATTTACCATTGGTATAGGACATATCAATTATAGAGCTCTACTTGGTGGGACCCCATCCATAGTGGAACAACCATGGAGTGAAAATAATATAGTTGTCACTAGGGGAACTTAGTCTCTAGATAGTGATAGTAGGGAATATGGTTAGGATGCTCTACATCAGTCAAAGTACAATATGACTACCACTCTCATGGATAATATTTATTCAACACACTAAGGGAAGATAGATACTTTTTGGGTTTAGTATATCCTAAGTGGATTATACCAATAAATGGATCACATTTGATTCATAGGGTTAGGCAAATTGACACAACCCAATCTACTCATGTCTTAGGCCTACAAGAGGCTCCCACTAACATGGTCAAGGACACCATATGGTAACAAGGTATACCCTATATTAGAGGAGGGAATGATATGGGTTTCATAGTTCATAAACAAGTTGAGGCTTGTATGAACCACCTTAGATTGAGACATATTGTCTACCTAAATTTGAGATCCCTATAGGTTTATAGTATGGCTAGAGGATGTCGAGATAGAGCCCTACTTAGGATGGTAGGAGCTCTAAGATCCAATCATACAGTCATCTAGGGAGATAGGCTCTGGTAGGGTGAGGGAGATGAACACAAGCTAAGACAATTGGGGGTAAGCCTAATAGATAAGTAAGGTAGAGTGAGGGGAAAATGGTGGATATAATCCACTATGATGAGGACCACCATCACCCAGAGGAGCATGACCTATAGGAGGGACATATAGGCCATCAAAATTACTAGGTAATACAAGTATATTTTCTATATATCACTTCATCTTGGTACTTATCCTTAGCATGAGTTGATATATGTCTAACATATGTGCTCTATGTGTGTGTGAAGGAGACTATCCTAGCTAGACTAGACCCACATATGGACCTAATACTAAGGGATCTATTCCATGATGTGGTGGAAACACCACTAACGGAGTGGGTTCCATATCTACCAATAGGAATAGATCCACATACTTAGTTCTAGTAGGTGGGTAGATATGCCTCACTCGAGTTGGTAAGGGCATGACATAGGATCCCATAGCTAGAAGTCAAGTCAACATGGCATGAAGAATCTTACAAAAAACATAGGGTGGATATAATAGAGACCAAGGCATAACTAGTGAGAGTAGAGGTTGAGACTAGTTGATTATGGGATGAGCTATCCTAAGAGTATACTAGAGGAGCTGAGGCACTTGGACTAAGGGTAGACTAGCTAGCTACACTAGAGGATACTATAGATTGACTAGTTGAGAGGTAAAGATCAAGATCTCCACCTAGAGCATGATTATCATATATATCTCCTAGTCATAGGTTGACTAGGGTATGCATATGCAACCATGCATGTGGCATTTTTTTGGGACTACAAGCCTAGGCTGATAACAAGCCATGTGATGTACCTAGAGAAAAACATGTATTTTTGTAATATATATACAATGGTTTTCTCATTATTAGCATATGTGTGTATATGATTTTGTGTGATGTGTATGCTTCATTTGATATATACTAATAGATACATGTGATTAGATAGTAGGAACTGATAATAAAGAACCCATGTGCACACACATATACTAGTGACATGGAGGTTAATGGTGATAGAAGAGATAGAAGGCTCACCTTACCACCATAAGAAACTTTCTTAGAGGTCCACGTGGGACCTAGACCTAAAATCTCTTGAGGTATAACCCATTGATTAGGTGTCACAAGGGCTCACCTTTGAGGGTCAAGAGTGGAAAAATCCCCATTTTCTAGAGAGTTGATGATAAAAAAAGGGTCAAACAACTTATATGTGAGTTTTCCCCTCTTATGGTGCTCATTATTGAAGATGAAGACCATATCACCTACCTTTAAAATTGATGAGGCTACACCAATTTCTTGAATTAGTGACATTGATGGTGCTGGTAAGCATAGTTATACTCAAGAGTAGCTAGGCATCACTCATTAAATTTCTCAAGCTTGATGAGGTGAGCAACACATTCTTCCTCATTAAAAATTGAACCAAACATCTTGACCTATAGTGAAGGGATTAAGACCTCTAAGGGAAGAATGACCTCACACCCATACATGAGAGAGTATGGGGTTGGCCCTATGGCTATTTGGAAGATAGTATGATAGGCCCAAAGGGTAAAATAGAGCATGAGATGTTAGTCTTTCTTGGACTAGGAAATGGTATAGAGAAGCATCTTCTTCAAATTTTTGTTTGAAGAATTTTCTTTCCCATTTCCCTGGGTATAATGGGTAGAGGATAAATGGAGCTTGAAGCCAAAATGTTTAATGAGCCCACACTTCTTGGGACTTTTGAATCCTAGGCTATTATTATCCATAATCATAGTGAGAACTCCAAACCTATAAATAAGTTATTTTACAACAAACTTGGTGATGGTATTCCCACACATACCACTAAAAGGCATGGCCTTGACCCACTTCATATAATACTAAGTGGTGGTGATGAACCAGTGATGGCCATTGAAATAGGTGGGTTTGAACTCACTGATGAAGTTGAGAGCCCAAATTTATAAAGTCCAATTAATTGAAATAGGGTGTAAGAAGTCATCTAGGGCATTGATAACATCCCTTAAGACTTGACACATCTTACACTTCTTGGTGTATTGGAATGCATCCTTAACAAGAGTGGGCTAGTAGTATCCCATCTTGATAGTACATTAAGTAGTGGCCTACCCTCTCAGGTATCCACCACAAATTCTCCCATGAGACTCCTCAAGTATGAGAGGGATATCCTTAATAGAAAGGTAATACATCAACACACCATCAAGACCTCTCTTGAATAATACACCGCAATGATGACATAGAAGATGGAAAGTTATAGATCTGATAGCATTCCTCTAAAGAAGTGGTGGTAAGATAAGATTGGTGTTCAAATTAATGGATAATTTCTTAATACCAATCACATTTATAGACCTCAATATGGTCAACCAAGTAGACCATTTCATTAAGAAAAGCATTGCCAACGAACTCCATTGTAGGGTTAGGTAGTGGTTACTCAGCAAGTTAGTCAGCCATATCTAATCCCTTGTTGGACTTTTGGTTAATGATGTAAAGGTAAAAATCCTAAATAAGTATGAACTAGCTCATATTCCTACCAAGAAGATGTGTTTTGTTGAGAAAGTATCAAAGTGGATTAAACTAGATATCAATGTTTGTAATTTAGCCCAACATGTAATGTCATAACTTCATTATAGTGAAGATGAAGGAGAGGCATTGATTCTCAAATAGATAATAGTTTAATTCAAAGCCAACCAACATGTGAGAGATGTAGTAAATAACTCTCACCATACTAGTATCATCCTTTTGACACAACATGCCCCTGATGGAAAGATTAGTGACAAAGGTATACAAGATAAACTCACTCCCTTCAGTGGGTGCCATTAGGATTGGAGGAGTATGAATAAGATGCTTCAATTCCTTTAAATGCACTTGGACTTCAGTAGGCCATAATAATGTAATGCCCTTGCATAAGAGATGTGTGAGGGGTATGGATTTTTTAGCATACTCCTCAAGGAAATGTCTAAGAAAGTTGATTCTTCCTTAGAAGGACTAAAATTGGCAAAGTTATGTGAGGGAGGTATCTCAAGGATTGCCTTAATATTGTTGGGATCCATTTCAATGCCCCCCTATGAGATGAGGAAGTTGAGAAGCTTTCTAGTTGAAACATCAAACATGCACTTCTCAAGGTTGAGACTGATGTGATACTCTCAGATATGCTTAAAGATGATTTTTAGGTATCACACATGCTTATCCTACTTATGGGATTTATTGAGGAGATCATCGACATAGAACTTAATGATATTATAGATAAGGTCATGTAAAATGTGGGTCATGACACACTGATATGTGGCTATAACATTCTTTGGATTGAAAAGCATGGTGATGTAACAAAAGGTACATTATGGGGTAGTGAACATCATCTTTCTTGGTCTTCAAGTGTAATTTAGAATTGGTCATACCCAAAGAAACTAGCTATGAGGGACATGATCTCAAAATTAGTGGTGGAGTTAATAATTTAGTCTATCAAAGGACTAGGAAAGTTGTCTTTTGGGAAAACCATATTGAGATCCTAAAATTTGAAAATATGAATAGCCCTATTCTTTTTGAGAATGGGGACAATGTTGGAAATCTATTAGGGGTAGTCAATAGCTTGCATAAAGCTAACTTGGATGAGTTTTTTGATCTCTAATTTGACTAATTAGGAGACTTTAAAAGTTATTGGCCATTGCTTTTGGTGAACAAGCTAGGTCCCATTATCCATAATGAGATTACAGACAACTACATTAGGATCTATGCCCTTCATATAAACATATTCCCAGTGAATACATCTAAAAATTCTTACAAGAAGGTGACCCAAACATCCTATTCCTCAAGAGTAAGGATGACACTAATATTGATGATCTTAGGTCTTACTGAAGTGCTAAGGTTGATAACTATGGATCCTTCAACATCCATAGCATTACCTTCCTTGAAACACTCAAGCATGGGAGGGAGTGACTCATCTAACACTTTAAGTTCAAATACTAGGACATTCACCATAGGAAGGCCTGGTGTTGGTCCATTTGTGAGAGAAATATCCAAACCAAGTGGATTAAGGGGATAATGATACTTATATTAGGATCACATGAGCTTGGTGTAATCCTTTCTCTCCTTGAATAGGTTGTATGTCATAACATGAATGAAATAACACTTGAGATCAGACTTGGCCACTCTGGTGATCTCAACAAGATATGCATTGAGAGAGCCTACACTCTGATGGTCAAAGAATGACATAAGGGGGAGCTCAACATTTGGTAAGATTTCCTAGAAGATTTATCCAAAAATTGATGGGTTGGCTTGGTGTCATGGATCAATAGAGGGAGTCAGTTGATGCATACCATACTCTAAAAGAAAGAATACTAACTAGTACTTAGATAGATTGAAGCATTTGTCCTTAAATAAATGAGACTCAAACATAGGAGGTGTACGAGAATATACAAACCCTTGTGAAGAGGTAGCTAAATCCTTACCTGAGGTCTTTCTATTTGTATATAGTAATGCCCATGGATTTGGGTCAACCTCTAAGGTGTGAAACTTACCTTCATGCACAAACTACACCATGTAAAATGTGTTTGACATAATGTCCTGCATGGCAAAAATCTAAGGATGGCCAAGAATAATGTTGTATGAAAGATCAAGGTGTAACACATAGAACTCGATTCTAACTATGTTGGGGCCAAACTTGACCTAGATCTTGACATTCCCCACTAGCGTAACTATGTCATTATTGAAACTAACATAGTTATGGAGAGAATCAAAAAGCTTCTTCTAACTAATCTTAAGCTCATTAAACACATGCAAGGGCATGATATTCAATGTATCTCCTTCATCAATTATGCACCACTCAATATGGCAATCATCAATAGAAATCTTGATATATAGAGGAAAATGAGCCCTCTTTGTAATAAATAAAATGTTAGGCAAAGAGACTAGGCTAAAAGATAAGATGGGAGGACAAGGGTGCTTATGTGCATTAAAGTTAAATAACACTTTGACATCACCATGTAGATTATCAAATATGAGGCACCTTTACTTAGTGAAAATGAAAAGAAGGTCTCAAATGGAGATCCTAGTTGAGAGGCCCTGTAACTCCTCTATGATGGATTAAGGATGTTGTCTAGCATGGGGAGGGATGTTACACCTAAATTAATATCTAAATTTAGGATTTAATACCCTCTTAGGATGGATGGGAGCCCCAACACCACTAGTCTCTCCAACATATTTAGTGTCCTGACCAGAGTGTATGTTGACAAAGAACTCATACCCAGTGGAGGATATGTCAATAGCAACAACCTTGCTACTCGTGTGCTTAGATCTCCCTCTTGGGTTAGCCTGGGAAGAGTTAGAAGAGGTAGAAGAGTGAGAATGGGAATGTGGTGCATTAGCCTTTGATTTATTATTTTTATTATTATTCTCCTTATGGTTATAGGTAGAGGTTCTTTGAAAACATTTAACTTGTGGTTGGGTTTTTCAAGTGTATAAATCTATGACAGAGGTGAGGTTTTCCCACTAGACTTCTAGGTGGCACAATTTCTATCATCATTCCCCCTCATCTATTGTAAATTTTGAAATTTGGTGGGGTTGTAAGGAAACACCATCTATTATTTGTCTATGCTTGATTCAATATCCTTCTTTTTAGATAGATTATTACTCAAAGCATTCACCTTGTGGCTGTCCTTATTGTCTTTCTTCTCAGGAGGAGAATTAGTGACACCATTATCAATTGCATTATTGTAACGATCACATAAAAAGGATGAATTTTGGAAAGGGATAGATCACATGCCTACATGCACCTCAAACACTTCAATATTTAGACACTCATTAATAGCTTCATCATAAGATGTAGGTTCATGTTTGAGGACCTCAAGGTGAACCTCCTACCTTAATGCTCATATAGACATATCATAAAGTTGGTCATCCAAGAACCTAGTCATGCATGTATGAATAGTTGAGCACCATCTATGCACAAAATCAAAGTTTAATTCACCCTTGGCATGTGCCATGGATATGAATTACTATATTTTAAGGTTAAAGGGTCTATAAATATCAAAATACTATATGAATTCATCCATAAGGAGATGGAAACTAGAGAGATAATTTTATAATAAATTTTAAAACCAAACCAGAGCTTTGGCTTCTAGAAAATTAGTGAAGTGATTCAACATCATGCCTTTTTCCTTTTCCCAATCCATACATGCCATCATAAATACCATGATATTCTCCATGGGACTAGAGTCCCACATCCCATTTAAATTAGGTAGTTAAGGGATAGGAGTAGGAAGGGGAATAACACACACCCAAGGGGATAGAGGATTTTGATAGAGATATTGTTAATCATAGTTGATAATAGGCTATAAATGAGCTCTAAGAGGGGGCTTGTGATGGTGATGATGGTGCCTATGACCATAAGAATCACCATGACCATGAATGTAGATAAAATTATGCCTGGGAGGTTTACGATAGGAAGGATGCTCATGATGGAAATCATCTCTTCCATGGGGTGGAGAACATCCATGAGAAGTTTGATGGTCCCTAAAAAGATGATGGGATACATGGCATACTCATATAAATGGTCATGGTGACTAATATCTCCATGGAGTTGGTCATGTACCATCACATGAGGGTTAGTTGGTGGTTTTTGATTCTCTTAATATTCATCCTAAGGATCTATAGTCTACAAGTGGTGATTAAAATCAACATGCTCATAAAAAACTCTAAAAGAAGGACTAGTAAGATTAGAGGAATCCCTAATATTGGGATACCTCATTGAGTTAGAATACCTATGAACCACAACATGGATATGAATATGTTCTTTCTCTAGAGTCTCCAACTAGGAAAGAGGTGGGAAACTCATGTGAGAACTAGTCGAGGCACTTGACACTAAGTGAATGCAAGCTCTTTTTCTAGAGGAATCACATCATCAACTCCTAGGGGGATAAGGAAGAACTTCATTCACATGAAGATGTATGTGGAAATATTTAATTATCACACATAAATCATTAGGTCCTAGATGTACAAGGAGATCATCATCACCTTGAATGGGTGAATGAGGCATGGTATGAGGCTGAGATAAAACATCCTTAGATGAATGAAGCTTGGATTGGTGGAAAGGAGACTAATTCCATTGGTTATATTCCTTTGAATATAGTTCCATTTTAAACATGAGAAGGAATATACTACCATACTAGTTCAAGGTAAGCTCCTAGGTCCTATGGTGTCTATGACATTCCATTACACACATGCATTGCTCATTAGTGAGCTTAGGGATGAGACCCTAAATCTATTGGGATTGGTATACAAAAGGTGGGAGGTCAACCTTGGATGAAATTAATTATGATAAACATGGAAGATAACCTAAAATTCAAATTGATGGAGAGCCAATAAGGAGTAAAACATAAAAACAAAGTAAGAGAGAACAACCAAGGTGAGAGTTAAAACACAACTAAAAGCAAATCCTAATAGCTAATAGAAGAGAGTTGGCTAAGAGAGATATAAATATGATATAACTAATGTGAAACCATATGTGAGGTCCCATTGGGTGTTCCATAATGTATTTCCAAGAATATAAATTAAACCACCCATGTTTGGTAGGGTGCGAAAGCAAACCACTAAGAGGGTATAAGGCTCAAGGGTTATTATGGGCTATAGGAGATCTATAGTGGATATCTAATTTGTTATATTAAATTGACACACACACACACACACACACACACACACACACACACACACACACACACACACACACACACACACACACACAATTTAAAACTAGGTTTGGGCTAGCATTAATAGGCATACAAAGTATGCAATTAACTCTAATAATTCCAACCATAGTAAATCAAGTACCTAAGACTAGACTGTTGATTGTATAAACAAAGTGAGAACAATAATATCAAATGGAGGGAGATAATAACCAAAATTTAAATATAGAATCTATGGTAATTTGAGGCCAAATTAAATATGTTTTAATAAATAAAGATAATTTTAAGAAAAGGTTAAAGTATGCCTATTCTATATTTTATTTATCTTTCCAAATTAATACTATTGTTTCCTAATAATGCAATGTTCTAGCTTAGCAAGAGAGAGAGAATGTTTAAGCAAGTTTTCTAGTTTGTTTTGAGCATGTATATCTCTAATATGAAATTACTAATGTTTCTAAAGAGATAAATTATATTAAACAAAGGAATACTTCAATCAATGAAAGTACTCTTTACTCATGTCTAAAAATAAAAAACTTTAGAAATTACTCTAAGCAATGCACAAAACAAATATTTTTACTTAAATAATTCAAACCCTATCATATACACTACAAATAAAAATGGACTTTTAATTTTCATATTAAATTTTCCTTAGATAAAGCTCAAAGATGAAGTGTAGATTTTCTACCAACCAAGAATCCAAGCTAGGAATCAATGCAGGAGGAAGACCAAGCTATGTGCAAGTTGAAGTCCAAACCAAAAGCCAAGAGCAAAGGACGAGGTGAAGTGAGAACTTGAAATGATGTAAGATCTCTAACCAAGTTCAAAAATCAGTTTAAATTCAAAATTTATAAGTGATAATCAAGCCACAAGGAATCAATAATAATTGATAGTAGCAATGGAGTCTCCAAACAAGTGTGTAGCAGTATATGGGATCATCTATCACCAATAAAGCTCAAGAGTGCCAAGAATAAATCAAGAGAGATTAAATAAATCATGAGAGTCAAGAGAGGGAATAATAATTTAGAGAGTGTTTGGAATGACAATATAAGAGGCTTAAATGAATGAGAAAGAGGCATATATCCCAACCCCAATTTGCTAATTAACCTAAAACTAGCTATTTTTGACCATTTGATTTCATTTTGGCACTTATAGGAATGTTCTACTTAGGCCACAACTTTGGTGAAGGAAAAATGTATCATAGGCTATGGGTTTACTTCAAAAAATCCATGACCTAGGTCAAATAAGGGCCTAAGCTAGTCAATAAGCTCTTGAATGTCCCCAAGGGTGCTCTAAAAGGCTTGTCTTGAGTGCAAAAGGGCCAATATGGACTAGGGATGTATAAAGGGTAAGAATATGATGTGGGATAGGTCTAACTAGGTGGTGGATGTATCAAAGTGGGATTACCAAGGTTGGTATTTTTAGTGTGAGCTAATGTGTAATCATAAGGAGAAGTAAAGTCATGGGAAGTATGATTATAGAATGTAGGACAATGCATAGTCAAATGACGCTATTACTGGTGTGGCACCACCATGGGATAAAGACAAGATAAAAACCCTATATTCATATTTTTCATGCATGTATTATATTTTTACTTATATGTTTAAATTATGATTCCTAAATTCTTTATTAATATTTTCAAGTTATTTGAAAATTTTACTAGGTATATTAATTTTTGATAATATTTAGTTATTCCCACCCAAGCATATGCTACAACAAGGTGTGAATATGAATTTTGTGTGGAAATTATTGGTTATTTTTTTAAGGAAAATATGGTATAAACCCTGTATAATGTTTATTATTTCTTTGATTAAATGGTTACCTAATTAAATATGTTAAACCATAATACATGGATCAGTTTATTTTGATGGAATTAAATTTGCATGGTTTGGTGAATCATTTGGTTTTTGTTTTCTTGCTTAAGGTTATAATATGAAAAAAAATGTATTTCATGTTGTTGAATATGGGGTGGATTTTCCCCAATTTTTGACATTGACACTTGGTATCAAATTTATATTTTTAGAGAAAAACTATGATGTGCATCTCACATTTGGATATTCTTCTTGGGCATTAAATACATTTGGAATATCTTTCCTTTAACCCACCTTACCTATCTGATTAAACATTGGTTGTTGTTTTTAATAATGTGTGAACTTATTTGTATAACACCTCCTATTGATATTGTAATCATGTTGGCCTAAGATGCCACTTATAGTAAAAATAGTAATATTCAAACATACTTGTTGAGATAAATTTATTCTTGTATGATGAATATTTGGCATTAGTTCACAAACTATGAAATTTTAACTCTAGGAATTTATATCTTGGGTTAATTAACCTATTATGCATCCATGCATGTTTATGTGGTTTTAATACATAATTATTTCCTATTAGAGTTGGTACTTATTGATCTTGAGGTTATTATGGAATGTATGGTTTGGTATGTAAGAAATAAAAGAGGAAAACTACTGTACAACTACTTAGTTGTGCTTATGTATGGTAAGACGCAATTGATTATATGAGAAAATGTTGAAGTTGCATTTGTTGTGTTCTTACTAGTAATGCTTAGATAAAAATTTAATTTTGAGTAAGTGTCATTATCAGAATTTATTCTTAAAATTATAAGTGGTACTATTGATATTAACATTGCTCACATATCTTACTTTTGGCATTACCTTTCTTTTAGTGGTGGTTAGAAATTCTTAAAATTCTATGTTTAAGAAAGAGGTACTCAATTTCCATATGTATTCCACTGTGTTATTATACTTTAGATGGTATCATGAACTTGAGAGAAAATGAATTGTTTGAAATAATAGAATAGTTATGTTAAATGAGAGTTGGGTACTCCTAGCTATTATAGATTGTTATATTGTTTGTTATGTGCATTGATGATCTTGTCTCATAGGAGCTACTTAGGTATGCATTACATGGTTTTTAGAAATATCATATAATGAATCATTGATGATTACTTTTTGTAAAAGAGATAATTACATTAGTGATTAATATTAGACTGTTCACCTTTATTTCATGTGGAGTTAAGTTAGTTGATGGTTTTCCCTTTTTGAACATGTTTTTATTGAAATATAGTTTAATTATTATAATATTCATTAATAAGGAAGAATGCATTTCCAGATTTATGTTGACATAATTATTTTCACCCTTTTAGTGTAGGGATTATATTTTAGTTGGATCTTCCCTTGTTTATTTGGTTCCATGATTAACTTGTCACCTATTGAAGGTTGTGTTCGCCATTGTTAATACATGAAAGGTTTTGGGATCATAAAGTTGTTGGTTGAGTTTATTTAAATGTAATAATTAGTTCAATTAACATAAATTATATTGATTTCCTAATTCAAACATTTATATTTATATAATAGCACAACGGGTTCTTTATTTATACACCTACAGGCTTGCATACATAATTATATGTTAAAACTATCAACCTTTAAAGGTTTTTTGAGATATTATATCAACCTCATTCATGTGATAGTAAGACTTAGTGGTGTAGTATTTGGTATGAAACAACATCTATATTCAACAATATTTAGTTTTTACTTATAAATGGCATCCTTATATTAAGGATTGATTATGTTATATTAGAGTGGGCATGGTTAAGTTTAAGTTATTGGAATTCCCTTATTTTGAGGAGGTTTACCCATGTGATTTAGTAATTAAAGGATATAATATTTTATACATATAATTTAATGTTATTCAAATTGCTTCAGTTATTAAATTATGTTAGGTGAGGTGATTATGCTATTCACTTTCTTGTTGGTTAGTTATGAGTTGCATGTGACATTCCTTGATATATATATTATGGTATTTTTAATCTTGAACACTTATTTATCAATAAATTAAGTGTGTGTGTGTGTGTGTGTGTGTGTGTGTGTGTGTGTGTGTGTGTGTGTGTGTGTGTGTGTGTGTGTGTGTGTGTGTAGGGCCATGCCATGCTAGTAAGTGCTTGAATGTTATAATGTAAACACACTATGTTATGGCCTTATGGAAAACTTGTTTTATGATGTTATTTTCAGTGGTTCATATCTCTATGTTATTTTTTGATTGAAATAAATGGATATCCTTGATTACATGATACTAACATGATAATATTGGATGATAATACAACATATCCTATTTTGGTAGTGTAAATGTCAAAGCATTAGTCAATTGGAAAATCAATGAATCAATCATTATTGACTTATAAAGGTGTGAATTCAGCCATGATTAATGGTGTTGAATATGAATTATGGGTTTAATCTTTCAAATTCAATGTTATTTTAATTGAAAAATTAATATTGGCATGTATGGATTGATCATGTGTAAGCAATACATTATGTGGTCGCTAGTTATTTGTTAATACAAACCGTAAATGGACTAAATTTATGATATTTCAAGAAGCCTAATGGATGAATTTGTCATCTAAATAAGTAATTACTCTTTTAGAATAAGTTATGCATTGTTCTTAATTTAAGGATTTGGAATGAACTATTAGTGTGAGGACCCTATGGTCAAGGATTTTATAAATATAATTCTGACTGGGTAATAGCTATTAATGTTGATCCATTATAACAACTAGTGATTATCTCATATCAGGTAATAATCCCATAAGGATGAGTCCTTGTTTGTATAATGGGATGGTTAAGGATTTTGTGTCATTCTTATCATGTGATCTTTTGCTTGGTGAACGTCAATTGTTCATATTGGTTAAAGGTTTGTGATATCTAAAGCCATGGTAAATATTGTAAGGTTAGCATAATCCAAAGCTTGGAATGATGGTTCCATTAGTTATCCTTTAGGATTTGTTTCACCTATTATGGTACCTCCTTTTTATTAGGAGGATATAATTAATAATAGCCAGTATGATGACTTTTTGTTTTGATAAATCTTACCCTGGGTTAGTAACCTTGTTAAGGATACTCGAGGGCTTGAGAGAACTTTCTTGCCTCATGAGTTGCCAATTCATAACTGTATAGGTTTATCATATGCTTATATTTGGATAAGGACCCCTATGTGGTAATCACCTTTTAAAGTTTCTAAGATTATTAGTGTGGATCTATACACTAATACCCCTCAAACGGTACATCATACTTTAGTCAACCCCTTTCTCTATGGAATCTTCTAGTGATGGTCATCCTTACACATATATCTCATTGACCTAATCCATTTATGGGTTATCTACTCATATGGTATAGTACCATGATGACTACATCATGCATGATAAGATTGTGTAGTGGGATCTACACATGGTTTTATTATGTACTTTGTTGGCAATTCTTGAAAAAAAAATTGGTGTGTTTCACAATCCAAGTTCAAAGAAAACATTATCAAGCATCAAATCTAGATCACTAGGTGCATTCATATTTCAAAGAAACAAAAACACACATTCACAGTAATGGGAATAAATACATGTGTATTGACATACCTCTTCATAGTATAAGATATGACATAAAAAACTAGTCATAAAGGGGGTAATTTGGATCAGCTCAACCTATTACACTTCCTAATTATTTTACTACGTTTATTACTTACAAATAGAACTAGTTTTTTGGATGAAGGAAATGGATTTTTATATCCCACACAAATGACCAGACCTTAGAATCACACATAGAACTAAAATAAAAAAATATGCCACCTTCTTATATAATAATATAAAAATAGAATATTTAGTGGTGATTCCCTCTAGATCAGAACATGATACCATAATGTATTGACTTGAGGTTGAAAAGGTGCAAACAAATATATAAAAGTTACACCGTATAAATACCAATAATAATTTATTACTTTATTTATATATAACTCTTATCTCAGTCATAAATAGTACAAAGCACCATTAATTATCTTATCTTTTGTTTTACTTTACATATTTATTAAACACCATTGTTAAATCTATTTCAATCCTTCACACTCAAATTTATGGTTAATTTTCATACTTTAGAATCTAATTTTTATTATAGTTTATATATTAATTAAGATTGAAATTAATTTGAATTGTGGTTAAAATAATTTAATAAGTGATGAAAATTTATTTTATGTCCAAGATGTTTATATTAATTCATACCATTAATAATTTTGAATTTAATGAAATGACCATATAGTTATAATAAATACATGCATCATGCTTCAATACTATGTAATTTTTAATTCTCATGATTTCTTCAAAAATTAAATTTAATATCATTTAAATATGTTAATAAAACATATAAATTATCAAATATTAAGGGAATTCACACATATATAGACATCCATGTCATTGACACATACGTAACTTCATATCCAAGTCATATCAAAGTTAAATATAAATAGCTAAAATTACACCTATTCTATTATAATACCCCATCCATCCAACTTGAGACATTTCCTTTTCCACTTTCATAATAATTTATTATATAACTTTCAAATGTTCAACATGTGAAAATAAATTTGAGACTCATGATTGGTTTTACATAGAATAATTCTCAAATGTCCTTTACATAAGTGATTATTCAATTTCATCAAATGTTAACTAGATTTTCATGTCATATGATGGTTTCAATAAATCCTTATGAGTGTGTTCCATAAAGAACATCTATTTATTCTCATAGGATACAATTGAGTCGAGAATTTAATGATTACAAAAACTATCCAATGCATACAAAATCATAGTCTATGATGAAAATATTGAACACTTTACAAATCATGAACATTTATTGATTTATAAAATGATAAATGTGTTAGTACTCACATAGAATTTTTGAAATTTTTAGTCATTGATCTAGCACTTACATTATATCATCCCCTTGATGGGATCATAAGTTAGTTTTGATACATTTGAGATATATATTTATATTTATTTATTTATATTCAAAAAATAAAAAATAAGACATATGTACGATATGTTTTACTAGTAAATAGTGTTTTGGTTTTATTAATCATGCACGTGGTGAGTTAGATATCCATTTTCTTCTGACATTATTTTCACCATATATTAAGGGTATTCATTCCTTGAATTTAAAATTTTTAAGTGATTCAATTATTTAAATTTATTTTCATGAGATATGTTGATCTATATATATATTATTTAGTAGGTTTCACATGGATCAAATTACACATTCTAGTCATACTTGTCAACACCAAGCTTAGTTATTATAGGTAAAAAAAGTTATTTTATCCTTTTAAAATTTGTTAATTTTCAATACTAAATTTAAATATGTAATTCATAGATACTTGAATTTTGTATTAGACACTTTGTAAACATCAAATTTAACATACTTTAGCATACCTAGACAATGCACATACATTTTAATCTTTATCACACATTTACTCAATCTATCTACTTATTTATTATCTTGGCCATATATCATCTCAAAATACACCTAATTTATATCAAATTAATTTATAGAAAAAATTCTTATAATCCTAGACAAAACTTCTCTTTATCTAAGATAACTAATTTAAACATATATGATATTAGTAATATTAGACAATTTCAATTACCTTAAGGTTATACCTTTAATGGTAATGTCTAGGCACACTTAACAACTATTTTTATAATTTATGATTATCCATTAGGTTATTATATAAGGTTTTCATGGGTCAATAATAATGGTAATTAGTGAAGACTAAACTATAAATACAAATTATTCTTAAGTTTATACTCAGAAATTAATTGGTCATAATTTGAGAAAAAATTAAAAAAATAAAGAATCAATTATAATTGTTCCTAAGATATTATAAAATATACATATACATTTAAAAAAATATTAGGGAGTATTCTACAGTGCCAAGTCTAAATAATATAAATCAATGTTATATGGTGACAAGTGTTGAAGATCAAAACATTGCATTGCATTGCATTGCATTCTAGATTTTTTGTCATGTTGTGTACATACACATAAATGGGAGAACTATGTGTAGTGTTAGACCTATTTTAAGTATTAGATAAATATAATTGATTATCCATTTATTATATATTGGTTATATTTGTCCAATAAAATATATTATATTATTTTTTAATGGCATCTTGTTGTCAAAATCATAATTGGATTTTTGGATAGAAGAGAAGTAAAATAGACATCAATGCATTAAAACAAGGCATGCATGAACAAAGGAACAATTTCCAAGCTTAATAAATGGGTATCAATTTATAAATTTAATAAATGGGTATCAAGAGTTAAAAAATTTGATAATGCACAATATACATAGTGATGGCTACCATAGGGATCAAACTCTATTGGCATCATCTAGAGAGGCCTTTATCCTTTGTTTTAGGTTTAAGAAACTATTGAATAAATTACAAATAACTTTCATATGCAAATTTCCTTTTTGTGAGTGATTGGAAAATATAAATCATCAAGGTAAATTGCTTTCCTCTTTACTTGTCAACTCTAATTCAAAAGAGTTCAATATATATTTATCTAATCAATTTATATTAGTACACTTATTATGATATTTTACATAATCTAATTCATGTATAGGTTTAAATAATTGTATATCTCTTAGATATAAAATAATCAAAAACACCCATATATCCTATGAACCTTCAAATAAACTATAAACCACAAAGATAAAAGATGATCCTCAATAATTATCTCAAATCCCACATTGAAATTTTAGTGAATTAAATAATGTCAAGATTACCATTCACTTATTAAAACTTCTCAGGAATCAAACCTATAAGAATTAAGTCCATAAATTCCATGGAATTAATGAAAATTCATCTCATGAATTTTTTAATCATATATTGAGTAATGATAGTCCATCCAAATCAGTATTTAAGCTAAAGTTGTATTAATTCTTGATTTTATAAACATACATGTAGACCATCATCACATAGTCTTCTTATTAGGGTTTATAGATGAATAATAAACTCTTAAATTTTACATCTCCATCAAAACTAAAAATCTTAGTATTCACAATTGTTTACTTGACTCAAGAGCATCTTATTCACTATTCCAAAGGTTTTTATGGAAAAAAAATAGACTTTAAATCACTAGACCTTATAGATATGTTCATTTATTTGATTCAAAAGTTGTAAGATGTATTGGATTAATCATATATCTGGTAGTACCACTTTCAAAACATCCAATAATATATGTTAAAAAATGGATATATTTTTATCAAACATCCCTCCTAGAAATGGAATGATTTTATCTAAAAATTTAGGAGCACTATCAAAATGAAACATTAATCTATATATTTTTTATACTACCATCCCATTATTCAAAGGGCCAGGTGTTAAAATATATATAAAATAGAAGATGTAATTTATAAAAATATATCTCAAACATCCATCAAAATACATCTTGTATACATCTAAGGATGACCTAGACAACTGCTTAATGAATATAAACTATGACTTAGACCACTTACCAAAACTATAATTCATAGAGCTAACATCTAACATCACATACTCTCATTATTTATGCCACAAATTGACATTACTTACACAATTGGATATAAATTATATAGTAAATATACAAACCATGTTTTTTAATTAAACATACATTATATCCCTAGAGATTATAATGATATTTTATAGCCTTAGCAATGGGGTTAGATGCTCAAACATTATTATTATTATTATTATTATTATTATTATTATTATTATTATTATTATTATTATTATTATTATTATTATTAGTTTATTTTATTTTTGTTGTGTGTGTGTGTGTGAGGAGTTCACCGATATGTTTGCCTAGAATTATAGTGATTTGAAAGGCTTCGATCCAAGACTCGCCCAGCACACCATTGAATTAGAAGAAGGTGCAAAACCAGTCACACAAAAATAGAGGCCTGTTAATCCGATGATCGAGCTCCTTATGCAGAAAGAATTGGTCAAGTTGATTGAGTATGGCATTATATTTCCGATCAAACATTCTTCATAGTTGGCCAATTTGGTTCCAGTTAGAAAGAAAAATGGGGAGATTAGGCTGTGCGTCGACTTCAGAGACCTTAATAAAGTCTCTTTAAAAGATCATTATCCCCTTCCAAACATGGAGCAGATCCTCCAAAAGGTAACTGGTTCTAAACGCTTCTCCCTCCTGGATGATTATTCAGGATATAATCAGGTTCTGGTTCGAGACTGCGACCAATACAAAACAGCCTTCACCACTAAATGGGGAATGTTCGCCTACCATAAGATGCCTTTTGGGCTATCTAATAGTGGTGCTACCTTCTAGCAAGCCATGGACATGGCTTTCAGTGGTTTGATAAATAATAACTTGCTAGTGTACCTCGATGATATAACAGTTTTCTCCAAGGAGGCAGGACAGCATATGAAGCACCTCAGGTAGATTTTTGAGAGGTGCAGGGAATTTGGCATCTCCCTAAATCTAAAGAAATGTGTATTTGCAGTTCATGAGGGGAAACTTCTTGGCCACATTGTGTCCAAGGAAGGTTTGTCTATTGACCCAGAGAGAGTCTGCTCCATTTTGGAGATGTCCCTACCAAAGCACAAGAAAGGCCTTCAGAGTTTCTTTGGCCAGATAAATTTCATTCGGAGGTTCATTCCGAACTTTGCTAAAATATTTAAACCCCTAACCTCTATGATGAGGAAGGGTGAAGAATTCAAGTGGACAACGCCAAGAAAGGATAGCTTTGAAGCTATCAAACAGGCTTTGACCCAGGCTCCCACTCTAATTAGCCCCAACTTCAACAAAAACCTCAATCTCTATACCTTCAGTAATGGAGAAGTAATATCTGCTATGCTTACCCAAGAAAATAGTGATAACCTCGAGCAACCACTCACCTTCTTCAGCCAAGGGTTAGAGGACTTTGAAATTAGGTACATCTATGTAGAGAAGCAAGTCTTGGCAGTAGTGTGCAGCCTGAAGAAATTTAGATATATGTTGTCAAACAACAAGATCCATCTCATGGTTCCACATCCTTGTGTTAAGGATTTCTTGACCAATCGAGACTTAAACGAGAAAAGAGCGAGATGGATCACCAAAGTGATGGAGTATGATATAGACATTAAAATCACCAAGTTGGTAAGAGGAAGGGGCCTATGTGAATAGCTAGCAGTAGATTTGAGACAAAAGGGTGAAGACAGCTTGCTAATCCATGATGCAGCCACTGCAAAAGAACCAGTTGTCATAAGAGATTGGATGATGGACATGAGGCACTTCCTTCTTACGAGCAAATGTCCACAGGGTCTCAGTAGGGCCAGAAGAAGGTATTTTAAACTTTAGTCCCTTCCTTACATTTTGATTAATGGAGTATTATTCAAGAAGGATCTCTTTGGGGTTCTCCTAAGATGCATTAACCCCAGTCAGGCTGACAAGGTATTGGCTGAGTTTCACGATGGGCCAGCAGGTGGCCATTTTACCCCTAAGACCATAGCAGTAAAAATAATGAGAGCTAGCTATTTTTGGCCCACTCTTTTCAAGGATGCTTATACCTAGGTAAGGAAGTGCCAGAAGTGTGCACTTTTTGATGGAAAGCAGCGATTGGCTACCATGCCCCTACAGCCCGTTCAAGTTGAACAACCATTCATGCGGTGGGGCCTGGATTTCATAGGGATGATCAATCCTCCCTCCAATGCCAGACACAAATGGGTCCTGACTGCTATGGATTATTTCACCAGGTGGGTGGAAGCCATTGCTTTGAAGGAAGTGAATGAAAGCGCAGTCTTGGATTTCTATGAGGACTTAGTGACACATTTTGGGGTCCCAGCCACTATAATTTTAGACAATGCCTTGGCTTTTTTGGGAACCAAAACTAGTGCATGGGTGCTAAGGTATGGTATATACCTTAGCACTTTTTCAAATTACTACTCGTAAGGAAATGGGTTGGCTGAGTCCACCAACAAAAATTTGATCAATATTATAAAGAGGACCATGGAAGAAAATCAGAAAACTTGGCATGCCAAGCTGAAGACAGCTCTATGGGCCGATAGAATCACTCCAAAGAGATCAATCAAAAATTCTCCATATATGCTTTTGTATGGAAGGGAAGCAAGGCTTCCTATCTCACTCGAGTTGCCAGCATTAGACCTCACTCATTAGCTGCAGCTAGAAGAAGGAAGCAGCATGGAGGTCAGATTGTGTGAACTAATGGAGCTCTAGGAGGTAAGGAATCGGGCATGGTCTCTATGATCAGTCACCAACATCAGGTGAAAAGACATTTTGACAAGAAGTCTTTGTCAAAAAAATTTTCCGAAGGAGACATTGTCCTAAAATGGGACAAAGATAGAGTTAAGCCTGGAAAACATGAAAAATTTGATGCCCTCTAGTGCGATCCTTACATGATTACTCAGTGCAAGCAGCATAATGCATTCTAGCCCTCTAGGTTGGATGGCAAAGAATTGTGTATCCCAGTCAATAAGATACATCTAAAGCATTGCCACTAATTTTTTTTGGTTTGGCTGTACATAGTTTTCAATTGTTTTTCTCCTGCTTTCCCTAAGTGTAGTTTGCATAGTTAGTTGTTTTTAGCTTTGTGTGTTTCCCTTTGTTTGGGGGTAAATTCTGTGTATTTGATTCTAGGATCTTGAAAGCTATGGAGAACTCTCTTCAAAGTCACCATCTGACTCCACACCCAATGGAATGTAAGGCAACTGGGTTCTAAGCATAACAGGCATGCTTACCCTATGAGTCACCAATTTGTTGACCCAATTTTGCCCCTCAGGCAAAATCTTAGTCACCTTCTACACCTGCTTTACATGGCCAGTCATTTCGGGTTGCAAGGTCCATCTTCAGGGTTCAACAGCTTCATTTTAGAGCATTGGTTCATCGGCCTCATTTGTTGACGTTCACGGTAGCGAAAGGCAGAGTCTTCAAATGTTCACACAAGAAGAGAGGAAAAGAGCTGGGGAATTTAACACTAAGGCAAAAGAAGGGCAGACAAAATGCAGAGGGTGGAAAAATTGCCACCCATAACACTGGTGGGTAAAAAGAGACCACCTACACACAAGTAATGGGTGGCAAAATTGCCGCATGAAGTAACTGGTAGAGGAAAAGAGGCCATTAACATCGGCTGACATTGGCAAAACTACCGTGGTTGGCAACTTAAATCGGCCGATGTCAACAAAATTGTCCTGGTCAGCAGCTTATCAATTGACATCGGTAGAAGTCTCGTGTGAAGTCCATGACAGCGGGTGGCAAATTTGCCACCCACAATAGCAGGTGGCAAAAAACCCCTACAGAGCACAGGAAAAAGCCCTCCCAACTGCTAGAGGAGAAGACCAACACACAAAATGAGGCAACAAGCATGGTCTTGGTAGACTTATGACATCAGCTACAGTGTTTTTTCGCTCTTCCCAATGAGACTCCTCTTGGCTCTTCCCATATAAATACATAGACTTGGTCATTTATCGGAGGATCTTCCCCAATTTTTTAAAGAGCACTGCTCTGCAAATTCTCCACTTGAATCAATAAATACAGTCTTTTACCTCCATCTTGGATTGATTTGCTGTGTATGTCATGAGTATTATTTGTGTTTAGTAATTATCTTCCATGCTTTCACAGGTAATGCCAACAATCCAGCTATCTACAAGGCACCGGTTCTGTAGCTGAAAGGAGAAGAGCAATACTTGAGAAAGACAAGACAGAGTAAGTTGCTTGTAAGTGTGTATTTCACAACACCTCGGTAAACTTATGTTATGTATTTTCCATTATAGCCTCCCTGTTAGTCTCAGCAGCTTGGTTCTTCTGCCAGATGTGTAGAGTATACTTTCATTTCCCTTGATTCTGAGAGTGGATCTAGAAGGTCAACCCTTTATTTTGGTGTATCACCTCTTTTAGAGTAGGTTGTTTGCTTTCTTGTACTTCCTTCCTTTTTCATCCCCCCTAATATATCTATATTTTTGCACTGCCGAAAACAAACAAGATACATCAGAGGGAACTAGCCCATATCTAGAAACTCTCCTCTCCTGCTTCGCCATCCCACAGGCGAGAGAGGAGTTTCCATGTTGCGGGGAGAGGGTAGAAATCCGTTCTCCTGCCATTGGGTGCACTTTCTAGCATCAACAGTTATGGTTTTAGAGATTTTGGATTCCAATTATGGAATTTAGAAACTAACAAAATTATTAGAAGCCATGATGTAGTTTTCAATGAGAAGGTGATGTACAGTGATCAGCTCAAGAGGTTGAATAATTTTGAGCAAGGCAATCTTGATTTGGAAGAGATTATGTTCCAAAATGAGCTTGTAGGTAAAAATCATCACTCACAGGAAAACACAAAAACTAACATCGATCAGGTAGAAACTGACATCCATCAGGAAGAAATCGATGTCGGTCAGGTGGAATTGACACCGATCTAGTGCAGACTGAAATCGATCAGAGATGACCAGGATCGGTCACTGTCAAAAGGAAATTTGGTTGGACAACAAGCTTTAATTGAGTCTCAAACACCCATAAGGAGGTCTAAAAGGGTAAGTAAACCTCCAATTCATTATTCCCCTTCTTTACACTACTTGTTGCTCACTGATGGTGGAGAACCAAAAAGTTTTGATGAGGCAATGCAGGTAGAATCCAAGAAACAGTGGGAGCATGGCATGAATGAGGAAATTGATTCCTTGGAAGAGAACCATATGTGGGATTTGGTTCAGTTGTCAGTCAAAAAGAAAGCACGAAAAAACAAATGGGTATACAGGTTAAAGGAAGGAAAGAATGGACAAATGAGACATAAGGCCAGGTTGGTAGTTAAGGGATTTACACAGAAACCATGTATTGATTTCGGTGAAATTTTTTTCCCTGTAGTAAAGATGACTTCTATTTAGACTGTATTGTCTTTAGTTTCTATTGAGGATTTGCATCTTGAGCAGCTTGATGTTAAGACAATATTTCTTCATGGAGATTTGGATGAAGAGATATATATGGATTATCTAAAAGTTTTTGAGGTCAAAGGTAAGGAGAAACTTATGTGCAGATTGAAGAAAAGTTTATATGGTCTTAAGCAAGCTCTAAGACAATGGTATTTGAGGTTTGATAGGTTTATGACAGAGCATGGCTTTAGTAAATGTCAATCTGACCATTGTGTTTATTTTAACAGATTGGATAATGGTAGTTATATTATCCTATTACTGTGTGTAGATGATATGCTTGTTGTAGGTTCACACATGTAGGTAATTACTAAGCTTAAGGTAAAATTAGCTCACACATTTTCCATGAAGGATTTAGGAGCAGCAAAGAAAATCCTTGGCATGAGTATTAAGAGAGATAGGAAAAAGCACAGTTTGATTTTGTCTCAAGAGGATTATGTGAATAAGGTGTTGGAAAGGTTCAATATGTAGGATGCAAAATTGGTAAGCACACCTATGGTTAGACACTTCAAGTTGAGTAAAGAACAGTGTCCTAAATCACATGATGAGGTTGAGTACACGAGTAGAGTTCCATATGCTTCAACAATTGGGAGCTTGATGTATGTAATGGTATGTACTAGACCTGATATTACCCAAGCAATGGGAGTTATCAGCAAGTTTATGGAAATTCTAGAAAAGGAACACTGGAAAGTAGTTCAGTGGATTCTCAGATATTTGAGAGGGACCAACAGTAGGCATTTATGTTATGGAGGGTCAAACACTTCTCTACATGGGTATGTAGATTTGGATATGGAAGGTGACTTGGATGGTAGGAGAAGCACCACAGGATATGTGTTCACTATTGGTAGAATGACAATTAGTTAGATTTCAAAGTTGCAAAAGGTTTTTGCCTTGTCTACTATAGAGGAAGAATACATTGCAGTCACAGAGGCTAGCAAGGAAATGATTTAGATGACTCGGTTCATGGAAGAGTTGGGAAAGGAGCAAGAGAGTTGTAGATTATACAGTGATAGTCAAAGTGCAATTCATTTAGCAAATAATTTAGCCTTTCATTCAAGAACCAAACATATACAGCTTAGGTACCACTTCATTAGATAGGTATTAGAGGATGGACAGTTGAAGCTGGAAAAGATCCATATGGATAAGAACCCTGTTGATATGTTAACAAAGCCGATAACAAAGGAGAATTTGAATATTCATTCAACTTTTTTTTGTCTTCAAGATTGAACTTAAATAAGGAGAAACAAGCCAGAGATGTTTTAGAGGATGTTGCTAAACAGGTACAGGTGTAGCTATTTATCTCTAAGTGGGAGATTGTTGAGTTATGGAGCTAAAAGCTTCACTGATGAGCTAGTGTGAAGGTTACTGGTCTTACATAGTAACTGACATCAGTCAGAACCAACTGACATCAATTAGGGGTTGACCGACATCATTGGAATCATTCAGAACCAACTGACATTGGTTAGGGGTTAGCTGGCATCTGTCATCTTCAGACCGACACTGACTTCTATGTGTTTCCATCTTTTCTAATTTTAGGTGTTTCTAGAATTAGAAGTTTTATTTTTAGCCAAATAGATTTGAGCCTTTGATTTTAGAGGTGGATCTAATGGTGGCTAATGCATGGCTCATGAAACCCTAGTGTAGTAGTATACTATATAATAGGGCTAGATCCTCATAGCATTGTAAGGGTGCAAGATCAAGTTGATCTGCAAGAGTGCAAGATCAGGAAGATCTGCAAGAATACAATTTAGTAATTGAGTTTGTTGTAATTGATTGAGAGAGAGAGAGATAACTCAATTAAGGAGAATTATTGTACATCTGAGAGGTGTGAGGAAAAAGAGATTTCTTCATTGTATTTCCTTCTGGAAGAGTTTAATACAGATTGGTTGTTTCTCGTATCTCTTATTATTTGTTGTTTCTAATTTCTAGTTACTTATTACTTCTGGTTCAATTCCATGTTTAGTTGCTTATACAAAAGTAATCAATTGTACTATAAGGTCCTAACACTTTACACCTATTTCCAGTCTATATCTATCTACCTTCATATTTAATATAATATCTTTCAATAGTTGTACTTTAGAATTTTTATAAATCTCAATTCTATAAATTTAGAATATTATTCATCTAATTTTTATAATATTTATCCTTCCATATATTAGTTTATCACCCTTATGTTAGAACTAATTCCATATTTTTCAACCCTAGATACCCCATTTATTAGGGTTAAATATACACTTACATAAGAAATATTTGAAATTTTATTTTGAATAAGTTACTTAAGTTCTGATTTCAAGGAATGAAAGATAATAAATTTTCAATTGTTTAAACAAGATAATATGATTTTTTCAAACTATGAGAATAAGTTTCTAAATTTATTGCATCATGTAAACTACATGCATGATGTAGAAAATAAGGTAACACAATTTAAATTGGGATTGAAAGAGATATGCATGCCTAATTTCAATATGACCAACACAAAAACCTTGGTGGTCATCATTGATTTTGTTCATAGGATAGAAGATAAGGATAAGTATTGACAAAAGGTAAGACAATATTTTAAAATTAATAGACAATAGTCTAAGTCCAAACAATTCTCTCCTTCACCCAATAATTTTAATAATAAAAAATAGAACCACATGTTCATTAGGATTAATAGTGGATTTAATAAGTTCCAAGGGAAAAATAATAAATTTAAGTAAAAAAAAATCACAATAAAATTGAATATCATAGTAGAAATTAGGCCTAAAACAACCAACGTGGACCAGCGATGGGGGGGGGAATACTATTTTTGTATCACCATAAATAACTACCCAATGCTAAAAATGAGGTGATAATCATTATAAGTACTTTTTGAAGCTAAAAATTGAACAATCTAATAATAATTAGGTGTATGTAACTATTGATAATCATAATGTTGACTTCCAAAACACCCCAATTGAAACTAAAGGTAATATAACTACTTTTTATATTAATTTTAATTGATTCTGTTGAAATAAACAACTTTATTTGTCTTATTGTAGAAATTAAATATAAAATTTAACTTGTTAATATTAGATAAAATTGGGAGGTCAAGTTTGGTAATTTCAATAAAGTGCCTATCTAAGAGTGTTTATATAAATTTAAACCTAATTTAGGTGTATTTAAAACTAAGATAGATTATTTTTAGTACCCTTGGGATCCTACGATCTCATTTTATGCATGGAATAGTTACAAAAACACCAAAAAATGTGTGATTGCTTTGGTAATATGGTGAAGTGCATAAATTATTTTGGAAAAATTATGGAAGTGTAAGGCATCCAAAAGACTAGAACATGTAAAATACTTTCATCTTTATAGTTTAAAAAGAATGTGTGTAAGGGTTGTAAGATCTATGTAGCTTGAATGTAAGATATGTAACAAGAACTATCTTACAGGGATTTTCCTTTTCTAAAATAATTTATGGATGTATTTCCTTAAAAATTCCTTGGTCTTCCACACTAGAGGAAATTTTATTTTTCCACAGAAATTATGTTGGGAGATACACCTAAATACAAACCTCCTTATACAATAAATGTGGTTTATTTTTACGAGCTAAAATTTATCTATAAGAACTCTTAGATAATAGAATCATTATACCATTGGGGTTCTCAAATTTTATTCATAAATATGAAGGATGTAACTCTTAAGTTGTGTTGATTACCATATGATCAATAAGGTATCAATTAAAAACCATTATCCTTTACCTAGGATTGTGATCTATTTGATCAAATTAAATGAACAATATTTTCTAAAATTGACTTGAGATTAGGCTATCATTAGTTGATATCAAGGAGGAATATGTTCATAAAATAGATTTATGAACTCAGTATGGCCACTACAAGTTCTCTATTATGCCCTTTGGCTTTACCAATGTGCCAAAAACATTTATGAATATAATGGATAGTGTTTTAAGGGATTTTCTTGATAATATTGTGATTATTTTATTGGATGAAATTCTAATCTAATCAAATAATGAGGTTGAACATGAATAACATCTACAATTATTCTTGTAAAGGTTAAGGCAAAATAAGATCTATGGAAAAATTGAAAAATGTGATTTTATTAATCTAATATTAATTTTTTGGGGGAAATCATCTCTAAGGATGGTATTTTTATGGATCCATTAAAGATTAAAGATATATAAGATTTCCCTGATCCCACTAGTGTGCATGAAGTATGTATTTTTATGGGCTTGGCTAGTTATTATAATAGGTTTGTTTATTTTTTCCAAGATAGTTAATCCTATCACATCCTTTTAGTATAAGGGTAATAAATTTGCCATGGAATAATTAATGTGAAGAGGTGATCTAGAAGCTCAAATATATATTAACTACAGTACATGTGATTTTCATTCTTGATCCAAATGTTAATTTTGAGATCTAGGCAAACACTTCTAAAGAAGGTTATGGATCATGAAATTAAATTTCCAACACATGATATGGATATATCTACCATAGTGCATGCTTAAAAATAGTTTAAACACTTTCTATTTTTGGAATCAAAATGAATTTAGGGGTGAATCAGTCTTCAAAACTTTTTTAACTTTATCATTCATGAACTATCAAAATAATATAGTGAACTAACAACACATTAAGAACCATGAGATGAAACAAAAGCATAACACATAGAACACTTATTTGAATGGGAAATCATCAAGGGGAATAAAACCCATTGATGATGAAAATGTACTAAAATCCTATAATATAAACATCAATATTTATTGAAGCACCAACTTCACTGAGAACACCAACCCCAACTAGCTAAGCACCCACTTGACTAAGCTTTAACGAGTACCTAATTACAAAGAGGAACCAACCCCATAGATGACTTAGAACCAAATAATCAACTTAATTAACTTGATCATATTTAAGACATATTATTTCTCAACCAAATTATGATGACTACCTCTTTATATATTCACACCATTATCCCTTTCAAACTATCTTTTATGTTCCTTCGCTCAACTAGGTCTTTTCAAGACAGATTAGGTCATTTAACCTTGATATTCATCTCCATTACCCATATTATATATTAATGATAGTATCTATTCACCTTTATTATGGTCTAAAATACATATTTTATCTCTTCAAAATAATATTTCTTCAACTTCAACTCTCATACATGCAAACTAGCCAGTTAGGCCTATTAAGCCTTGTTCTTATACTAGGATCTTGCTCATACACCTCTTGGTTATCCATTCACACTTTCCCACTTATATTTTAAATAAAATAAGACTTATAAAATTAATAAAACATTAATAAAACATTACAATAGGTCTTTCATAGCATATAGTACCAAAACCCCTTTTTAGACCTTAAGGAGACCTAATTCAATTAGGTCTTCATTAGCACCTGTTACCCTTTGAAATATTTTTAACAAAATAAAACTTATCACATGGAAAAAACATTTCAAATATAACTCAAATATACCCTATATAGCTTCACTTTATTTCCACAACACCTTTTAGGTCCAACCACCACTTGAACCCCTTCTTAAAATAATTTTTCATACTAGGCATGTGTATACCCAGAAAGTCTATCTGGAACAACTGAAGCATAAGCACAAATTTTCCAAAAAATAATGGAAATAAATCACACATATAGAATATAAATTACCTTCTGTACATCACCATGTAATTTATATTTGACAAATTAGGGCAAAAGGACTCAAACCCTTCTCTACAAGTAGCCCACTCAAAATTACCAACTAACCTCAAAACATAATCATTAACATTTGGAATTATGACACATAAAAGAACATAATAAATTAATTTTAATGAATTAAAAATATACTATAACATATTAAAAACAAACTCCAAAAACATATGACAACCTGTAATGGAAATATTGGTCTTGCAAACCAATCTCATGACCTCACTATACATAGACCTCACTGAGCTAGACAAGTCAACTTGAGAGAAACATTTTTCTATATAAAATTATATTAAAATATTATATAAAACATAAAAATTTATTATAGGTATTAAAAAATATATTCATACATTTCTATTCATCCCTAATTCATGATAATACATCCATAATCACGTTCTCACTTCTGCCTAGTTTTTTCATTGTTTACACCATTAGGACTTTTAATGATAGGTCAACTTATATGAATAGTTTAGCACAAATTAGGGATATAATATAATTATAAAACACCATGGAAATTAAATACAAGTCTCAAGATTTAAACTTCATCTATTTGGAAATTTTGAATTGGTCAACTCTGATTGCTACAATAAATCTCTAAGAAATAAGGCCTTTCCTGTAGGGTCCACTTACCTGACAAAAAAATCACACCTAGAGATTCCTAGGATATTTTAATACATGTTATAATAGTTTTTTATTAATTTTATACTATTTTGGTATGTTTTGAAAAATATCTTTCACATCAGGTCAATGTTAGGGCTTTAGAGAGGGTTAATACTATTTTTGGTGTTAACAATTAATCATAAAGGACTACCCCTCATTTCCAAAAATAATTCCTATATATCTTAGATATGGACCTTCCCAATCTATCCTTAATATCTCAAGTTCCCATGTATAGGTTACATGTGCCAATGAACACCTGAAAGTCCTCAGGTTGAGAACCCTTCATTATGTGCACTCAAAAAACCTCAAAACCAATTTTCATGTCTTTTATTACAAACTTTGACCTAAAACTTTGTTATCACACCTAGTAAAACCTATAATAAAACCAAAAATCCTCACATTCTCATTATTATCTTTAAATCTAAAACTCATGCCTCATTTGGTTACCAGCTCTCTCTTTGTTTGCTTGGACCTTGACCTACAAACCACACTAGGTTTTGAACCTGACTAATTATCATGATTATCTCTCCCTAATTACTTGAATTTTTCAATGGTCTCTAGGGGCCAGAATTACACCCAATTCCTATCTTAGGTGTTCAAAATTTACCTTTAGAAGTGGTTTGGTCAAGATGTCTGCAATCTGATCTTATGATGAAATATATTAAAGTTTGACACTTTTTTCACTTACCTTCTCTCTTAGAATATGATATTTTATGGGAATGTGTTTGGTACTTGAGAGCATAATAGGGTTATTACAGACACTTATAGCACTTGTATTATCAAAATATATAGGGTAATGACCATCATACTCCACCTTGTAGTATTTTAAGGTCTATCTCATCCATAGGACCTAGATACAACATGAAACTACTGAAATATACTTAGCTTCAAAATTAGAAAAGGCTACTAATGATTTATTCTTGCTTATCCATGAAGTTAGACACCCACCTAGGAAGAAGGCTCCTCCATTGGTACTCTTCCTATCATCTATACTTCATGCCCAATCTACATGTATTTAAGCTTTAAAATTGAGATATTTGCTTCTTGGATACCACAATACATACTCCATAATCCCCTTGAGATACTTGAGTATCCTTTTGACTTCTTTCAAATTATTCTCTTTTAGATCTACTTGAAACCTTCCCACAAGACCTACTACTTGCATGGTGTCAGATCTAGAGGTAGTGTTATATAAAAAACTTCCAATAATCAACCTATATGGCATCTAATTTACCTTTGAAGACTCATTCCTTAACTAATTTACATCTTGTGATCATGGGTGTATTAACTACCTTGCAATATTCCATCGCAAACTTCTTTAACATCTCTCTTATACACTTGTCTTTTGAGATGAATATACCTTTTTTAGATTGAGTGATTTATAACCCAATAAAGAATGATAGTTATCCTAACATGGACATCTCAAACTCTTTCATCACCTATGAAAATTCCTTGGTTAATTTCTCATTTTTTTCATAAAATATGATATCATCCACATAGGCAACTACTATCAATTGATGGTCATCTTGTATCTTGATGTATGTATTACTATCTATAAATCCTATTTTGAATCCTTGATCTAATAGATACTTTTCCAACCTAGCATACCAAGCTCTATGATCTTAATTTAGAATGTATAGAGATTTTTTCAATATGTAAATATATACTTTGTCATCTGATAATGATAACCCTTTAGGTTACTTAATGTACACTTCTTACAAATTCCCTTTCAAAAAGGTAGATTTGGCATCCATCTGGTATATCTTGAATCCTTTAAATCTTTCCTATGCTAGAAACAATCTGATGGCCTCAAATTATTTCTACTAGTGTAAAGGTCTCCTCAAATTCTACCCCTTTAACTTATGATCTAAGAATTTGACTCAAGAAAGAAGCAAAATAGGGTGAAAAAATAATGATATTGAAAAAGTAGTCAAATTCATTGAGAATGCTAGTGGAATGGTATACAATGGTTTGCCCAAAGGTAGTTATAAACATTGTACCCTGATAGTGGCAACATGATATGATAACACAATGATTTTCCCAAAGTTAGTTATAATCATTGAGAATATGGAGTTCCCCAATTAGGATAGACAAATAAGAGAATAAAATGCCTCTATATAGGCAGAAAAAGTAAAGTGGTGGTAACACAATGATTTGCCCAAAGGTGGTTATAATCATTGAGAAATGTGGGTTGGATGGTCTGCAATTATTTTCCCATAGGTGTTTTTAATCATTGGACCTTGATTATGGAAAACATGAAAATTTTTACCAAAGATGATGATAACTTAACATAGAGGGTAATGCTAAATTGAAACAACCTACTAGTAGGGAGATGTTCGTCCGAACTAATAAAGATTGAAATTCTTTCATGTTTAATTACTCTGTTTGGGATATGATTGAGATGTCAATGCCAAAGAGATTCCACCATTAATAAATAGACTTCTTGAAACTGAGGTTTGTTATAGAACATGTCGATAGGCATCATGGTATAACATCATGAGGACTTGGCCAAAATATGCATAAAGACTAACTCTTGTAGTCTAATACTCAATAGAAAATAATGCACCAATGAAAGAAACCATGATGACAATGTAAACATATGAATATGGATGGATTTAAGTATAAGTGTGGGTAAGGAATCACCTAATCAACACACATAAATTGAATCAAGGTAATAGTGCTGAAAGCAAACAAATAGGCACACAAATAAAATAACAAATAAATAAATAAATAAACACTCAAAAAAACAATACGAATAGTGCCCATAGAAAATATGTGACAACTCTAGCACAAAAATAAAATGGGGGAAATAGAAGAAAAATAAGGGGGTTGATGAGTTGTTTCCATATGCACTAGGCAAGTGGATGTTGCCTACATAGTTTCATGGATGTAATATCCAATAAAAAAAACTTCAAGCCAAATGTAGTTCTCTCAGGGAATGGGAAGAATGTGATAACTGATGAAAAAAAATAGAATATATGTGAAATAAGAAGAGGAATTATCTTTCAAAATTTCAAGTTCATAAGAGAAAAAGGCCAAAAAGAATGGGGAAACTAAATGAGAAGTGATTTGCTTGTAACTTAGTAAGGGTTCCAGAATCCTTAAGGCAAAGAAGTGGTCAAGGTTTTTGTTCTTTTCTAATGTTTTTTTTTTAAAAATTGGAATTATTTTGGAGTATCTCAAATCAATCTAGAATGATGAGACACTAAATGGTTCAATATCACAAAATAGTGAGATCATTTAAATTAAGGTTGCTCACAAAATGATGAGAGCATGGCTTAGGTTACTCATAAAATAGTGAGAGCGTGTCTTAGGTTTTTTGAAAAACAATGAGAGTGTGGCTTAGGTTGCTCATAAAATGGTGAGAGTGTCGCTTAAGAGGACTAAGGTGACCTCAACATGAATTGATCATGACCCACATAGTCCTATAATAGGACATCAAGTCACTATAGTTATACCCTTATAGTGGAGGGATTTGACTAGTGTAGCAGTCAATTCAAACAAAATAGGCACAGTTGGTAAAAAATCATAGTACAACATAGGAAGTGGCAAGTTGGCTTGCCAAGGCTTAAAAAACAAATGTTTCCCCTAGTTTTCCCATATGCAAGTATGACTAGGACACAATGGCATGGACCAATGGTACTAAGTTTCCCAAAGGTGGTTAGAATTAGTAACTAGATTGGTGATAAGAAAGGAATAACAAACAAAGGATGAAACTACCAAAACATTTTCCATACTGCTCCAAAATATGAGCTCTATCTAAAGTACGTGAACTAACTGATAAAATTGATCAGATACCTTGATGCTAAAAATGCATTAAAAATGGCAAAAACCAAGGTCAAATGGGCTAGGCTTTAGAACACTGGTCGATAGGTTAGAAGTGGAAAGTGAATATGGATAAGAGGATGGATAAGGATGATATTTATACAAATAAAAATAGTGATAAAATGGCATAACTAAAATGGTCCTTATAGATAATACACCTTAGCACTCAAGCATAGTACCACTTTAGATGAATAATATTCATTGAATTAGGAAGTTTATCTCCATCTAGTGTTGCAATCTTATATGCTCCTGATCCATAATCTTCAATAATGATGAAAGGCCCTATCTAGTTTGATTTAAATTTTCCTTTATTCTTCTTCCCAACCATGGTATTCTTTTGGTTTCTATAAGAACAAGATCACCAATTTCAAATGTGTTATACTTAACACATTGATTATAGTGGCCTTTGAGTTGGTTATGATATGCTTGAATATTTTTGAGCATGGTTGTGTGTTTCTCATCAAGTAGGTTTAGCTCTTATAGGCAAGCTACTTGATAGTCATGATCATCTAAGACATGCTTGAAAGAGATACACAGTGAAGGCAATTTGAACTCAATGGGAAGGATGGCTTTAGTACCATAAACAAGTGAGTATGGAGTGGCTCCTATTGGGGTATGATGATTGGTACAGTATGCCCAAAGGGTAGGAAATATATATAGGTGCCAATCACAACCAACATCATTGACAATATTTTTAAGAATATTGACAATGGTTTTATTAGATACCTTAGCTTAGCCATTAATTTGAGGATAATATGATATAGAAAAATGTTGTGTGATGTTATATTCAATATATATCTGATTTACATCCTTGTTCTTGAATTATCCTCTATTATTAGATATAATGTTAGAGGGGATACCATAGCAACAAATGAGATGGTTGAAGATGAATTTGGAAATTTGCTTTCTAGTCATGTAAGTGAGGGGTATAGCTTCAAACCACTTAGTGAAATATTCGGTGGTGGTAAGTATATGTTTATGGCCATTAGATGAAGTGGGGTTGATATTCATAATGAGGTCAAGTCCCCATGTAGAAAATGGCCATGGTGTCAACATCAGTTTTAGATTTTTTTCTAGGGCATGAATTAGATTAGCATGCCATTGACATTTGTCACACTTTTTTACATATGTAACGGCATCTGCATCCATTGCGGGCTAATAATAACTAGTACACAATATATTTTTGGATAGGAATACCCCATTAAAATGAGCTCCACATACTCCATCATAAACTTATCTTAATGCTAGTGTAGACTTTATTGAAATTAAACAATGAAGCAGAGTTCCATCAAAACTATGATGGTAAAGGGTGGATCCAAGTAGATTATAATGAGTGGAATGATGAATGAAGTCTTTTGCTTGTTTATAAGATAGAATAGGTGGTATAACTTAGTCATGAAGGTAGTTGTAAAGGTCTGAGTACCATATAAAATTAGGACCAACAATATCACAAATCATTGCAATGATTAAAGGTTCATGAGTTGGTGCTAACAAATTCTTGATGATGAACTAATACTCTCTAGCTTTATCTATTCATCAAATTATAAATCCAATAGTATCCATGGCATTTATATTTATATTACTAGCCCTTGGTATGTGCTCAAACTAAATGTTGGCAATTTATTGCTTAAGAGTGTCAACCATGGCTTTATATGGAACTAGCTTATTGTCTTTGGTCTAAAAATGATCTATGACTTGATTAATGATTAACTAAGAATCACCATAAACTTAGAGATGATATATGTTCTAATGCACTACCTATCTAATTCTTATAATAAGTTCTTCATACTCATCCATGTTGTTTATACAAAAAAAGTTGATTCTGAATGATTTAGGGATTAGATACCCTTATGGTGTAATAAACAATAGGCCTTCCCCCGATCCATGTGTAGTAAATAAACCATAAAAATACATCTTCTATGGATGATCCTCAAGGGGTGTGTCAATGATGGTCATTATGGATTCATAAGGAAATTTAAATGTGAGTGGTTGTGTGTCTATGAGAGGTGCTTCTACAAGTTGATCTACAAGAACTTGTCCCTTGATTGCCTTTTGATTTACATATTCTATGTCAAACTCACTAAGAAACATGATCTATTTAGCCATTATACCTTTAAAATATATTTTATATAGTACATACTTGTGTGGATATACTTTTGAAATGACCATGGTCTTATTATTCAACATGTAATGGCATAGTTTTTGAGCTATGAAGACCATGGCTAGATAAGCTTTTTTAATAGGTGCATAATTATGTTCATATGTAACCAAGGTAAAATTTAGGTAGTATACATCATGTTATTTTTCATTTTCATCATGTTGAGCTAAGAGTGCCCCAGAGCATGGTCAGTTGCTGATAGGTATAAAAATAATGGCTTTCCTGGCATATGAGGTAATAAAATAGGTAGATTAACAAGATAGTCTTTGAGTTGTTGAAAAGTTGTTTGGAAGTGATCATCCCAGTGAAATTCAACTCCCTTATTTATAAGGTGTGTAAATGGATGACACTTGTCTTCTAACTAAGAGATGAAGCATGAGATTGACCAGATCTTACCCTGTAAACTATGAAGTTGCTTTAAACTAGTTGGTGATAGTATCTCAGTTATAGCATGGACTTTAGCTGGATCAACTTTAATACCTCTACAATACATGATGAAGCCAAGTAATTTTCCTAAAGTTACATTGAACACACATTATTTATATTGAGTCTAACTTTGTACTCTCATAATCTTTGAAATATCTTACATAGCACTACCAGATGGTCGACCCTAGTTTTGGATTTTCCTAATATGTCATCGACATAGTCTAAAATAGTATCATGCATCATATCATGGAATATGATAGTCATGGACCTTTGATATGTATCTCCAGCATTCTTAAGGCCAAATGGCATTACCTAATAACAAAATTTTCCCTATGGAGTGGTGAATGTTGTTTTATGTTGGTCCTCTAGTGCTATTCTGATTTGGTTGTATCTTAAAAAGCCATCCATGAGTGAAAGCATTTCATAACCTACCATGGAGTTGATGATCATGTCAATATTAGGTAATGAAAAATCATCTTTAAGACAAGCATTGTTGATGTCTTGACAATTAGTATAAATTCTAATCCCTTCAAGATTTTTACTAATAGGTACCACATTAGAGATCCATTCTGAGTAGTCAATGGATCAGATACATCCTAATTCTATGAGTTTTTCCAAATCTTTCTTTACCAATACAACAATGTAAGGATGCATCTTATGTATATTTTGTTTTACTGATTTGGCATCAAGATTAACCACAAGGTGGTGTATAACCAAGGTAGGGTTTAAACTTGGCATGTTGACATAGGCCCATGTAAATATATCTACAAATTATCTCAATAGAGCTGTAAAGACTTCATGTTCCTCCTTAGTGATGGACACACTAATTTTATCCATTTCAAGTTTGATGGAGTCTCAATGTTTACCTCTATTATATCTTCAAATAAAAGGGTTAAACCATCTTCTAGGATTGTAGGTAATGACTTGAACTATTAGACTATGTTAGGGTCCTCTACTAGGACTTACTCTTCAACTTCTCCTAGGCATGATGAATCTGAGTCCCCTAATGGGAGATCTATCCATGTGACAAAAATAGATATAAATTCTTGAATCATTTGATAAAATACTTGTTGTTGCTCAAAGCTAAACTCAGATCCACATGCAAGTTCATCATTGGTGGTCTCTTGGTCTAAATTCAAAGAAGAGTGAAAACCCCCATCTAATGGCACCTAAAACAAGTTTTCACCACTATACTGGCATTTATATTTACTTTTTCCCTAGTTAAAAAATGCTTCAAAGAGGTTTTCACTTTGGGACCTCAATGTTTTACTTATTTATTTTTGGCTAAGGGCCTTCACTTGCTCTCTAAAATATGTTGTAGGATCTAATGTAATTAAGAATCCTAACTTATGATCTCATAATAGAACATTGTCTCTAAGGCCTAATAAGTCATAGAATGCCTCATCATTCTAGAACTCATCAAATACTAGACTAGATTCTTGTTGGTCCCAATATATCATTTGGGGATAATATAATGGAAATGGGTTATGATGAATAGCTAGGGTAAGGTTACAAATAGCATTGTTATCAAATAGGTTAGTTTCAGCAAGGTCATCAAAGGTGAGGCTATGATCAGACTCTACTTCATTATCAACATCATCATCACTAGTCACTGGTGATGGAGTTTGAATAAGATATGTGGGTTCACCTCCATGTGGTTTAAATCTAAGTCCATAAGGTCTTTCATGCTTAGTCATGGAAATTAGCTTGATAGTTTCTTATTAATTTGGTTCGAGGCCTCTTCCTTCATAATTGTGATGCTTCATGATCTTGTTGGGAATATGATTTTTTGTAATTTTATAACAATCATCTTGGTTGTAATTATATAACCAACATGCATCCCCTTTAATAGGGTTGGGTTCTAGGCTAGATGCTGGTACAAATGTGACAGCTCCCTTATCTTTGTTCTTTTGTTTCCAATGCATATGTGGAGTGACTTTAGGTCACCCAAAGGTTTTTGGATTATAAGGAAGATTGGTAATATGAAATGTATCATGGGTCACATACTTTCTCAGTCTATTATCTGAAATGGTGAAAATGATTAGAATCTTCAAGAAGTGGCATGTGAGAAAGGGAATCCAAGGTATTAGGATCTATGTAATTATCTGGTGAAGGATCAATAAGTATAGCCTTTCCTTTATCCAACTTGGAACTTGGATTCATGTCATATTGATAATTATAGCTTTGAAATTTAGCCTCAAGATGTTTACAGTGTTCATATGGGTGTAAATCTCTTAGAATATTCACTTCTATCCCTGAGTGGAAAAATTTCATACATTGGTGCATCATTGACGAGACTGCACGAATCTCATGCAACCAAGGCCTACCTAGAATCATATTATATGATAACTCAAGATCAAGCACATGGCAAAGTGTATCATGGGTCAAAGGCCCAATTATAATTGGAACATTAATGGTTCCATATGATTCTCTTTCCTAATTATCATAAGATTTTATAGTTAACATTTCTAGTTGGAGATCTACCATTATGTACCCAAGAAGCTTGATGAGCTTTAGAGACACAATTATTGAGGCCTGATTCATTATCTATAAGGACATGTTTCACTTTATGTCACTTTATATAAACCTCTATGCATAATGGGTTATTATGGAGTAGGCCAAGGGAAGACATATCACTTTGGTTGAATGTGACTTGTTAGGCTAGAGCTAGGTATCCAACCAAAGCTTGAAATTTATCAAGGGACATGTCACTAGCAATATTAGATTAGGTCAAAAACTAATTCAAGATGTTCTTATGGATTATTGACATTCGTAGTAAATTTAAAATATAAATGTATGCCAGTGTCTTCTACAATTGTTCCATAATATCAAACTTCTTATCTTGGTTAGTAGTGAATGGTTTATTTCAAGGTTAAACGGTTAGTTGGATGATAGGCAAAGTGGCAGATGGTTATGGCACTAGGATAGTAATATTTAACCTTTAAGTTATGATTTCATTTTTGGGATTAAATATTGGATCATTATTGATAACCAATGTTTGGAATGGTATGGGACTAGATAGGACAAGCCTCAATTGTCTATACACTCATATGTGGTCACATGGCAAGGATGAGTTATCGCTATAAGGTCCAAAGGGGAAAGTCCTAGTTTTTTGGTTTACCTATATACACTCTTAGGTCAAATAAGGATTATCCATGTAATTTAGCTGAATGTTGTTGTTTAACAATAGTTTAGGCTGACTAGTACTTGGTCTAGGATTAATAGAGATGGTATTAACACTAACCCTATAATATGATATACAACCCTGTTGTAGTCATGTGCAACTACATGGTAGTTTTGTTTTTTATTACCTTTCTAACCTTGGGTTTGTCCATTGTTCTCTCATTATGAGTTATGCTACTAATTTTTTTGATTCTTTGGTTCAGCCTTTGATTTTGATACTATTGATTTTACTACTGCACTAGCCATTATTATTGTTCTTGCTTATAATTTTGTTGTTATTGATTATTATATTATGGAAAGGGGTTTTAATAAATCCCAAGAGTTTTATTGGAATTGGAATCACCATTATCCAATCTTATCTCCCTATTCTCTAACATATTATCAATTACATGCTTAATTTGGATACATCTTCATAGATTATGCTTATTGACTGAATGATAGTCAAAGAATTCATTTTCATAGTACCAATAAAGATAAGGAATACCTTATGGATAATGATTTGGTATAGGTCAACTAATCAAATTAGAAGTAAGAAGATTATTAAATACAAACTCAATAGGTTCTCCTAGGTCACTAAAGGCATGATGTGTAGGCATGGTTTTCTTAGGAGGAGGGGTTTGTAATGGTAAAGGTTGTTGTTTTTGTTGTGCAAGTTTTGGTTGTTGTGATTATGACATTGGTCAGAGAGGTTGTTGGGTAAGAGTACGCTAAAAAGGTGGTGTAAATGATGTTTGCACCATTTGGACATGATAGGATTCAGTTACTCCATTTCCCATAACATTCTTATTATGATTGAATTTCTTTGGTCTTTCTTGGTTATTGACCTATGTTAGTTGTGATACTTATTCTTGAATGGGATGTTGATTTTGGCCATTTATTTTATTGATACCTTGATTTTGATTAGTTGAATTAATCTTGATGACTCCTTTATTGATGAGTGCTCAATCAATCAAAAAACCTTTATCAATGATCTCTTTGAAAGTATGTGCACATTTTAGTTCTAGATGATAAGCTATCTCACTATGCAATTTTTTGGTAAACATAGTGGCTAATTGTTTATCTGGTAAACTATGGGTGAAATGGCTTGCAAGGTCTCTCCATCACTGTAGATAACTTGTAAAAATCTCACCAACTTTTTATTTTGCTTGCATTAAGTCCATTAATGAAATCTCATGCTCGAGATTATAGGAAAAGTGCTACATAAACTTATCAAAAAGATCATCAAAATCTGTTACTAAATTTTTGGGCAACTTTAAAAACCACTCCAAGGCTTGTCTAGCCAAGCTCCTTAGAAACACAACAAAAGGTATATGTCACTATATGCCATTGGTTGACATGCAATAAAGAATTTAGTTAAGTGGGACTTAGGGTCACCTTTCCCTTTATATTTGTAAAATTTTGGTGGTTCATATCTTGGAGTAAATGGTATCTATAAATATTCCATGTTGAATGGATAGGAACACACATCATCTATTTCAAATTTTTAGTTTGTTTCTCAGACTAAATGGCAAAAATTACATTCTTCATTTGTTGTAATTCTTGGGATAGGAAAATGGAAGGAATATTGGTTTGAGGGAGAATATTGGTTTAGGTAGATGGTTGGGAGGTCACAAGTGGGACACTTTGACTAGGGTATGATGGATATACCTATTGGGGTACATTGGTTTGGTTGGGGAATGGACCAAAAATATGCATATGTGGATTAGGATGTACTCAAAATCACACATTTGATTGTGCGATATTCTAGTTTGAGTTGGTGATAAAGATTTGAATTAGAGTATTTTGTGGTTGGGATGGAGGAATATAACTATGTTGTGCCTACTATGGTTAAAAAGGTACATGCTAATGACTAATCAAACTATGTTGTTGAGTGGGAACTTATGGACCAAGACACTGTCTCTAAATTTGTGGCACATTTTGAACCAATGATTGTCTATTAGGTACTTGAGAAACATGAGGACCTCCTTGTTGCTTGAATCCCTATGGGGAAGTGAAAATAGGTCATATATTTGGCATCTATCACTAACTAATATTTGCACATTGTTGACTAGTCATTATTTGGTTTTGAATTGGCATATTAGTCTATGATTGAAGACGTATGTTTTTCAATACCTGGTAAGGTGGAACATTAGTTTCCCCTAATTAAGATGGCAATGTATTTGTCCTTTTTTGTATTGATACATTATATTTTACTTGCTACTATGGAATACTAGTTGTTACCTATTGAGGAAGAGTAGGATTCATCACATTCTATTGTTGAGACATGACATTGGTTGTTATTTGATTACCTAATCTCATAGGTTATACACTTTAGGAAGTAGCTAGTTGAATTTTGGATGTAGAAACTCATATTCCCTAGTATGATGATCTATATATGGGATTAAATACATGCACATGTTTTTGTATAGTTGTTTTTGCATTAGTACTAATTGGATCGAGATTGGACATTGTTTACACATTGTCCACTATGTTTGGCTCACTATTATGTGTAGAATCTAAAGACACTTCTTCAATAATGGGCATATGCATCAAGTTATCTATTTAATCAATTTTTGTGAATGGGTTAGAACTTAAATTCTCTTATCTAGTTAACTCTATCAACACTCTTGTTGAAGGAACTAGGTTAATAAGAGGCTTACTCACCATGTTCATTTGATTGAAATTACATGTTAGATTCAGGTGAATTTGGTATGCTATTTGCATTTGGTTAAAGTCATCTTCCATGATGTTTTTGCCTTGATTATATATATTAGGGTCTTGATATGTTTTTTGGACTAAAGCCATAAGATTAATAGAAGAAGCTTGATGATCATAAATGATATTGCAGGGCACTCTTACTAGACTTGGTAAATTTTCATGGGGGAAGTCTACTAGAAACTTGGCCCCTACCTTTATGGATCTAACTAAAATCTCATCTTAATCTATGACAAATGTTACCCAAATAAAAATGTATCATATATGGAAGTTATATTAGTAGAATATGAGTGTTGAAGAATTGGTTCGTTTATTATAGGTATTATAGCTAGGTATTATGTGGTTTGTTCTTGATCTTATTCTGAATAAGGTATTGTGTTAAACCAAATAGTTATCTAATGGATCTTGGATTTGTGCTCCTAATTGAATATTATAAGAGGAATAAGAATCCATCTCATAAGTAATATTATTTTCATAGGGGTCTTGTACCATTTATTCATGCACCACCATATTACTAATCCCTAGATTGTACATGAGTCCACTACAAGTGTAGGAATACATGTTGGGATCCATAGTAAATGCTTTATGATTAAAGGTCAAAGAGTTATACAAACTCTAAAAAGGACAAAATATAAAATAGATGATGTTCTAACTTGGTCTAGATTTGTCAAAAGGATCATAAGGTTTATGCAAAGATTTATGAAGAAACAAGCTAGCATGAAGTATCTAACATTTCACTATTCACATAAAGATAATTAACTAAATGTACCAAAAATTGAAATGGCATATTAGTCTATGATTGAAGAGGTATGTTTTTCATTACCTAGAAAGGTGGAACATTATTTGCCCCTAATTGAGGTGGTAATGTATTTGTCCTTTGTTGTATTGATATACTAGATTTTACCTGCTACTATGTAATACTACTCATTACCTGTTAAGGAAGAGTAGGATTCATCACAATCTATTATTGAGGCATGAAATTTTTAATTATTTGATTACCTAATCTCATAGGTTGTAAACTTTATGAAGTATCTAGTTGAAGTTGGGATGTAGAAACTCATATTCCCTAGTATGATGATCTACATATGGGATTAACTACATGTTTTTAGATAGTTGTTTTGCATTAGTACCACTTTGATCGAGATTGGACATTGTTTACACATTGTCTACTATGTTTGGCTCACTATTCTATGTAGAATCTGAAGACACTTCTTCAATAATGGGCATATGCATCAAGTTATCTATTTAAGCAATTTGTATGAATGGGTCAGAACTTAGATTCTCTTATCTAGTTAACTCTATCAACACTCTTGTTGAAGGAACTAGGTAAATAAGAGGCTTACTCACCATGTTCATCTGATTAAAATTACATGTTAGATTTAGGTAAATTTGATATGCTATCTACATTTGGTTAGAGTGATCTTCTATGATGTTTTTTCCTTGATTAGATATATTAGGATCTTGATATGTTTTTTGGACTAGAGCCATAAGATTAATAGAAGAAGCTTGATGATCATAAATGATATTGCAGGGCACTCTTACTAGACTTGGTAAATTTTCATAGGGGAATTCTATTGGAAACTTGGCCCCTACCTCTATGGCTTTAACCAAAATCTCATCTTACTCTCTAACAAATGTCGCCCAAACAAAAATGGATCATATATGGAAGCTGTATTAGTAGAATTGAGTGTTGAAGAATTGGCTCATCCACTATGGGTATTATAGCTAGGTATTATGTGGTTTGTTCTCGATCTTGTTCTAAATAAGGTGGTGTGTTAACCAAATAGTTATCTAATGGATCTTGGCTTTATTCCCCTAATTGAGTATTATAAGAGGAATAAGAATCCATCTCATAAGTAATATTATTTGCATAGGGGTCTTGTATTATTTATTCATGAACCATCACATTACTAATCCCTAGATTATACATGAGTCCACTACGAGTGTAGGAATACATGTTGGGATCCATAGTCAATTCTTTATGATAAAAGGTTAAAGAGTTATACAAACTAAAAAAAGGACAAAATATAAAATAGATGATGTTTTAACTTGGTCTATATTCATCAAAAGGATCAAAAGGTTTATGCAAATATTTATGAGGAAACAAGCTAGCATGAAGTATCTAACATTTCACTATTCACATAAAGATAATTAAGTAAATTGACCAAAAATTGAAATGCCAAACTCCAAGGTCAAAGTGTTTTAAATCAATCTAATCTATAAATTTAAAAGTTTCTAGGTCTTTTGTCCAAATGTGGCATCAAAAGCTAGGCTCAAACAAGGCATGCACTAAGACTCTAACCCAAATGGAATCAAAAGCTAGACTTTGAAATAGATGAAATTTGTAATCTAATAGATTTAATATACTTTTAACAAACACTAGGCATTTGATTCTTGGACATGAACTTGATCAACTAGGTATAAGGTATGAATTAAAAGGCACTTTAGAGATAGTTTATTTTTTCATAAATAATGGTATAAAACTTGGTTCTTTTGACAAATAAACTAGACAAAAGTGAATAATATATCTATGCTAGATAAAATATCACAAAAGTACACTCAAATTGGTATAAAAATGTATGAACAAATTAAAAATCTACGCAAGAGGGTCTATGAAACAATATTTGAAAATTTTTAGGTAGTGTAATGACATTACACTACCCAAAAGGTGTGACAAAAAAGTTTGTTTCAAAAAATCTCTAAGGCAAAGATAATTTCCCATAATTTTGACAGCATAACACTACTTTTCTTGGCTCAAAATGTTGTGGTTCATAGACTCAAAGTGCAAGTGTTTAGCACAAAATGGCTTAAGTCTATCAAGTGATGTTAATGATTATGAGTCTTAAATGGACCTCAACCAAAATGGTGAATCCACTCAACACATCAACCCTATGAACTTATAAATGTGTAATTTTGAATTTAGATTATAAGTGGGCTTTAAACAACTTTGGTAAAGGTCCAAACTAAATTGGGCAGCATAATTAGGCCAAAGTGGATGATATGACTCCCAAGCTTTTGATGAACTTTTGAACAAGAAAAATTGATGATCTCACATGAGTAACATAATGCCCCTTTGTTCAAAGGAAAATGAGGACCATGTGTTTTGGTTTGAATTTTTTGTTTACACCAAGTTTTGACTTCAAACAATACTTTAATCTAGGATAAAACTCAAGTGATTAATCACTCTTAGACTCTAAACTAACAAGGTTTCTTGGTATTATTGGAATGACACTACTATGACATGGACCTTGAGGCACACCTTACACCAATAATACTTCTATAACAAGTGGGGATTTGTCTAAGATCTAACAAGTTTTCAAACATTCTATGGGAATCAATTGCACAATAACTTTCATGCCAAATAATGAAAAAGAAAAGCATGGATTTTAGTTATGTATCACGTGGCTTGTTGTAAAAAGGTCTAGTCCTTTTTACAACCACTACATCCTATTGTTCACTCAATGTAGTGTGATTCCAAAGTGCCACTATGTCCCATGTGCAACTCCAATTAGGATCCAAATGAAGTCAATGCTGGGAGGTGAAACTTGGGTCAAAGCCTCCCTAAATAACTCATGGGAGGTGATGAAGTCCCCCTCACAAGCCAAATTTGCATAAAAATAAAGAAATCATGAAAGTAGAAAGACTTTAGGGTCATTCTCAAGGTCACCCAAACTTTGAAAAGTTTTTGAGGAGTGATTTAGATGACTTTCTTTCTAAGCTTTGGAATAGGCTACTTGCAATAAGAATGACACTTTTGATTCCAAGGGTTCGCTAAAGGGGATAAATGGAAGAGCATACACACAACATCCCTCTTTTTTCCAAACAAAAATTTAATCTAAATAACTATGTGAATAAAAAAATCTTGAAAAGGTGAGTTCATTTTAAATCCCAAATGGAAAATGAGGTGGTTTTCATTTCACCCCTTGATCTTAGTTAAAAACTTTGAAAACATTCACCATAAACATCTAAATTTTTTGTTAACCACCAAAACAAGGTTCCTAATTGATTTTTAAGCACAAAAAAGGTGATGTAAACATGTTTTTATCAAATTTCAATCTTGGTCATGCAACAAAAATGTTATCATGTCCTTTATCCTTGAATCTCTTTTAGGTTTGAAATAATAGACTTTAAAAAAAGAGCTCTTAGGGTTGTGTTTTAAGAAAAACATAGTGATCAACATTAGTTATATAATTGATGATGGTTACACTGGTAACTGATGATGATTATTTAACTGACATTGGTTATACCAATAGTGATCAATGAAATCTATCCAACTGATGTTAGTTTGACTAACTGATGTTGGTTACTGTGTAAACCTATGACAAAGGAAAATAGCAAAACAAAGTTAAAAAATCATCTCATAAGAGTTTTATTGATCCAAATGAATATTTTCAAGATGCAAAATGATCTTCTTCACGTGTGGGATGTTTTTGATCCCATCATTCATGCCATATGTGATCTAATAATTTGACTCAAGAGAGGATGGTTAGTATGGTGTTAGTTTTAAAATGAAAGAAACACACTAACTAGCATAACATCTCTAGGTATAGATACTAAGGAGAGACTAATTAACAAAAATAATTAAAACACACAACTAAAATTCAAAATAAATCCTCTTTTACCTTCCTTGGATGCTCTAAAATGCTTATTGTAGTGGTTTGCTCAGTTTGTGCTCATGAAGTTCTCATCAATGGAAGCTTGGCTACCTTCATCTCTCCTTGGCACCTTTGGCTTGTGGCTTGGATTGGATTGGAATCAATTTGGAATGGTAACACTAATTTTTTGAAGCCTTTTAATCAATTTTTCATTATAAATTGTCATAATCATGTCTTAAAATTCATGTGGTGATGCTTCCTATTTATAGATTTTTTAGAATGTCTAGAATCAACCTCAACCATCCATCCTAAGATTGAGATGTGTGGTTGAGGATTAATTCAATTTTTATAACTAATTTTATAATTATCATCATCATGAAATTTGAATAAGTGTAAATTAAGAGGCATGGAGGACATCATAGGAGGCATTGATGAGGCATGGAGGGCATGAATCTTGATATTTATGGCATTTATAGCCTAGGGATGTCTTCCCAAGAAATGAGGTCACCTGATGATACATATATTCAATATTCATTTCCAAAACAAATTATTTAAAAAATTTATATGGAATTATAAATTAGGCCTTGAATTTGGTTAATTATCTCTTAAGCATGTTTAAGTACTTTGTGCAAAAATTACTCAAATTGATCAAAATATCTTATTATTGGTCCAAAATTTGATTGGATTAGAATTGGAAGTCACTATCAGATGCATTAGATAAATTGTCCCATTTAGGATGTTACCAACAATAAATAAAAAATTCATGTGTCTTGTGCAATATATTTGATAGGAAAGATCAATCTAGAGCACCAAGGCACAAAATTGGCATTTTGACTCAAAATGATCTAATCAAAGTTAGCTAGCCCATAAATTGTAATGCCCAATTTAATGATATTATAGCCAAAATCATCACTTTAATATATAAATTTCAACTCATTTAATTTGTTTTAGTGTTTTGAGGCCAAATTATGCATTTTGGGTAGAAATTGGTCAAAATCTTGGTTGGAGGTTATCAGTGGCCAGATTTAGGTTTCTACACAAATTGTACGTATCCCTTGCATAATAATATATCCTTTATCCTAGTAACTTCTCCATATTCATTTAAATTGTTTCTAAACACCCATTTTGTGCCAATGATATTCTTTCCTTTAGCCCTAGAAACTAGTTCCTAAGTGTCATTCTTCTCAATTTGGTCTAACTCTTTATTCATATCACCTATCTAAAATTTTTATTTACTTCTATAAGACTCTTAGGTTAAATATTGTATAATATAAAAACATTCTCTTAATTTAGATTACTTACAATCTTCTCCTTGTTTGCATACTTGCATTCTTATTTCCAATGATTTGAGATTCAAATTGATCTCTTTGAATATGTCTTGATGGTCTTTTTGAGATTCAAATTGATCTATCTTTAACTTCTTATTCTTCCTCATTAACCTTTATATTCTCTTCTTTATTATTGAAGTATAGATTCTCTAAAGTGTTCTTTGATTATGACTAAGGTTTCCTTGTCTCATCAATCTTCACATTTGTGCTTTATAATATCTTTTGTAGTATCTTGTTATAACATCTATAAGCCGAGCTCATTGATGAGTATCCTAACAATATGCCTTCATCAAATCTATAATAAAACCTTCCCAAGTATTCATCATCTCTTTTGATGAAACATTTACTCCTAAACACTCTAAAGTGTTCCACATTGGTAGTTTTGACCTTCCATAATTGATAAGGGGTCTTGTTACGATTAGTCCTTATCTGTCCTCTATTCAAAATGTAGATAATAGTGCTTAGTACCTATCTCCAATATCCATTAGATAATATAGACTCATTTATCATAGTTCTATCCATCTCTTTAACTATCATATTATTCTTTTCTACTACCCCATTTTGTTAAAGTGTCCTAACTACTTAGAATTATCTCTTTATTCCATGAAGCTCACATAAGTAATAAAAATCATTAGACCAAAAATATCCTCCTATATCAAATATTAGGTAATTTATCTTCTCATTCTCAAAAAGAGCCTTGAATGCCTTAAATTTGTTAAGAATTTCTAATTTTTCTTTCAAGAATGTAACCTAGGTCATTCTTATGTAATCATCAATGAGTAACATGAAGTAGTTATCTCCTTGAATGATTTGAATTCTTCTCATCCCATAGAGACCAGTGTGTATTAACTCAAAGGATCTTATAGTAGAGTACTCCTTAGACTTTAACCTTCTTCTAGTCAGCTTACCATGTTGGCATGCCTTGCAAAGTATGTTTGTAGGTTTGGTGATCTTAGGCTTGTTCTTCATAGACTTGTTAATATTAATATTGACTAGGGTTTTAAAGTTTAGGTGACTTATCCTTATGTACCATATACAAATTTCATATATCTTACTTATGAATCATCTCTCCTTCTTAATCTCATTCAATACATATAGGTTATTCTCATTCCTCTTAACATTGGCAATTAGCCTTCCTCATTTAGCTCTCCTTATTTCACACCCTATGTCATGAAAGGTTGGTGTGTGTCCTTGATTGCACATTTGACTTACACTAAGAAGGTTATTTTTAAAACCTTCCACATACAACACATTTTTTGCCTTGGTATTTCCATTGTCCAAACTTAAGACACCCTTGACAACTATATTAGCAGTTGTGTTATCTCGAAACCTCACTATTCCTTCAACATTATTCTTTAATGAGATTAACTTATTTATATCTCCAATCATGTGGATTTATCAACCCCTATCTATATACCATTTAAATACCTTCATATTGAATGTGAAAGGCAGTATGATCTAGTATAGAATCCTCTTTGGTCTTTTGTTTCTCCTTGGCAAATAGTCCATCTTACCTATTGAGCTCAATATGATCCATCCTAACTTTATTTCACTTCCATACCAATGTATGATCCTTATTATGCATTATAGGATATTCATATGTATTGTTTAATCTTATAGGCCTTCCAATTCTATTAAATCATAATATTTCAATGTGTCCTATATTGTGACATTTGTAGCAAACAACATTCATGTACTTACCATGGTTCTATGATGACTTATCCTTCATTGTATTAGGATTCTTGATGGCTATTTTCATTTTGGTAATCTTGAATTTTTCTTAATCCTCATGCTCTCTATCAAAATTTCTCATTTTATCTATGAGCTTCTCATTCTCAATCTTCAAGGAATCTAGCTCTATCTTGAATTGGTCATACTCAAATTCCTTTGATTTAAACCTTTTGTTGACCCCTTCTAACTAACTAATGAGATCATTAATAGTCTTATTTTGATGTTCCAAATCATCAAGTTCACTTATGATCTTATATTCAAGGTTTACTTCAGTTTCTCCTTCTTCATTATCATAGTATACTTCATCATACATGTCTTCTTCATATTGATCATAAGACATTTTTTTTCTTCTTAGGATCACCTTCAAGATTTTAAACTTGCCTTAAAGGACTAGGATTTGATACCAATTTTTGGAATCACAATGAATAGGGGGTGAATCAATTTTCAAAAAAAATTAAACTTTAATTTGTCATTCATGAACTATCAAAATAATATAGTTAACTAGCAACACATTAAAGCCATGAGCATGAAATAAAAGCATAACACATATAACACTTATTTAAGTGGGTAACCCTCAAGGGGAATTAAAAATATTGATGATTAAAATGGAATATACTCCTATAAGACAAACATAAATATTTATTTGAGCACCAACTTCACTTAGAGCACCAACCCCAACTAACCAAGCACCTACTTTACTAGGCTTTATCAAACACCTACTTGTAAGGAGGCATTAACCCCCTAGATGACTCAGCACTAAATCATCCACCTAATTTCCTTGATCATATTAAATACATATTTTTTCTCAACTAAATTATGATGACCACCTCTTCAGCTCTTCACACATTTAGCCCTCTCAAACTGCCTTTTAGGCTCCTTCACTCAACTAGGTCTCTTTAAGATAGATTAGGTCATTTGAAACTTATATTCATCTATAACACCCCTATTATATCTTCATTATAGTATATATATACCATAATTATGGTCTAAAATACCTCCTTTATCTCTTATGGTCTAAAATACCTCCTTTAACTTGAATCCATATTACTAAGCCACCAAACTCATACCTTCTCACAAGGTCTCTTCATGTAATGACCAATGTTATGACTAGGCTTGTCAAGCTCTTGAAACTTGAAAAATGACCTTGAAACACTTCTTGATGATCTTATACCTTGTTCATATTTATTACATGTTCCTTAAACAATTTCATACCTCTTAATTATTCCATCAAATAATAACTTTATTTAATGACCTCATGGACACCTTTTTTAAGAACCTTTGACATCAATGCCAAACTTCAACAATAAGAACAATGATCAACACCTATTGGGAAAACATTTTAGTAAATTTTGATTAGCATCACCTAGAAAAATTGTTTTCCTAAGATTATTTCAATTGTGTTAGTGAATATGGCTAAAATTTATGAGTAATTTTGACATGGAAATTTCCTATGTCAAGGATAAGGAAAATTGTGTTGTTGATCCACTCGGCTGATGTACATACCTTGCTATATTATTCATGTTAAAATATAATTTCAAAAATTATGTGTTAAAACAAAATTTTGTTAATGAATATTATCATGAGGTAAGAGTACATTTTTCTAATGATCCTATTTTAAATCTGGTTTTTATTTTTTATGTTGAAATAAATGCCCTTATAAATAATAAAAATGGAATTTTCATACCTAAGTTTGATGATTTTTGTAATTAGACATTGAAATAATTACATACAACACCTCAATTTACTCATCTAACTATCACAAAATTAAAACATGAGATGAAAAGATATTCTTTATGAATAGTATGAAGCATGTTGTTACTAAATTTATTGCTGAGAATGTTAGTGTGTCAAAGTTGAGCATTGTCACCTTGGAGGAATTATTTACCCTTGTGACATACCAGAAGGTAAGTAGGTTTTAATCTCAATTTATTTTATTTATGGGTGACCTAAATCTCATAAAAAATATGACACCATTTTTGTTTTGATTGAAAAAAATACCAAAGTTAGTCACTTCACTATGGTAAATCTGATTGATAATTCTTTTGTGTTTGTATAAAGATTTATAAAATATGTTATTTATCTACATGGCATGCAAAAAGTGATTATGTTTAATAGGGATAATATTTTCACTTTAAAGTTTTGGTGAACATTGACTTCAAAATTTGACACATGTTTTAATTTCAATACAACATACCACAAATAAATGGATGGTCAGACTGAAAGGTTCAATTGGGTGGTTAAAGATATGTTGAGAATATATGTATAATGTTATGGATCAATAAGATAAGTGGAAAGATTATCTTCACTTAGTTTAATTTTCATATAATTACTCTTATAATTATGTGATAAAATGAATCCATCTGATTATTTTTATGGATGAAAATGTAGAACCCCATTTGGATAGGATAACTTGGAAAATAATTTTTTTATTGGCCCTAATGTACTTCAAGACTGTGATAAGAATATGTCTCTCATATGCAAAAATTTGAAAGCTGATTCTAACTAGAAAAATAATTATGTAGACTAAAAAATAACATGTTGAGAAATTATCATAGGTGATAAATTTTTCAAAGTGTTAGACCCCCCAAAAAATAAATTGATTTTATAAATACTTCCAAATTGGCTCCACACTTTTTCAGGACATTTGATATTGTAGATAAGATTAGTCTAGTTACCTTTGACTGTCCCTTTCTCATTCTTTGTCTATGATTCATGATGTTTTCCATGTTTATTTATTAATATATTACACATTATATCCTTATCATATTTTGGACTAGAAAAATATTTAGGTTTTGGAAAATGGAAAGATGCAATTAGAACATGTGAGGATCTTGGACCATGTAATGTTAATTTATAAAATAAAAATATTCAATAAGTGTGGGCCCAATGAGAGAAATCAAGTGAAATAAGTGTTATGTGGGAAGATGAGAATATTTTAAAGTATAAATACCCTCAATTATTTGTTTATTTATTAGAATGAGTCATCTTTAAGAGGGGGAGTATGTCATAACCCAGTTCTTATTACCTTTACAATTGTTATTACTTGACATTATTATGGCATATTTTATATGTTATTTCTTGGAAAATTTTCTACTTATTTAAGTTGTTAGATTATTTATATGATTAACATGATTTTATTAGCTTATCCATATGATTAACATGTTCTGATTCATTTCATTTGGTTGGTAAATGACATGTTTATCATGCTCCAATTCATTTTAGCTGATAGCTAACATGTTTAATACATTATGTTTTATTCAAAATTATATGGTTATTGTGTGATGTTTATAAATTTTTCATATATTTTTGATGTATGATTTTGTATTTTCAAGGAACTACTATATGAGCTAGACTTGGTAATATATTTTGGTAGCTAGGGAATGAGGTTTAATGACTAGTAGGATGAAACTCTGATGGATTGGTTTTATGATATTTCAATATTATAAATACCATAAGACCACTGGTATTCTACTAGTTTGTTATTTAGTCTATCTTCCTTATTTTATTCATTATCTCCTTGGTATTTTTATCATCATTTTACTATTTTGACTTGTCAAATATTATATTTAATTCTTTGTGAAATTAGATCTCACACTATGCATACATTGTATTTTATCTTTTTGGTGTCAATTGAGATTATTAGTACATGTGGAACTTTACCTTTCTTCCATTTTGCATTACATTAATTTCATTCATTGGCACTTTTTATGATTGCTTATTTTAAGTCATCCTTGTGTTTTTTGGCATGGGTGTGAATCTTGTTTGTTTTTTAATTTTAAGCTTTACTTGGCCTTCAAACTTGGATAGTTAGTGAGAAATGGACATAGTCCATCAACTCCATTACATGGATCATAATTTTATTAACTAATGACCTTGGTCTTGGCCATATTATTACATGGGTTGGTAATTATGTTGGACATTATCATGATCAAGGTTAATTTAAGTTAAAATTATTTCATCATGCCACTTTTTCCAAGACATTGATTATCACATGTTTTCTATTTTTCAACATGGGTATAGTGTTGCTATTTTTTTACCAAGATCATTTTATAAACCATAAGAGGCCACTTCTATTTTTGTATAAATATTTTTTTGATGGAAGTCTTTGGTTTTTAATTGAATTTGAACTATTTAGGATTTAATGAGGTTGTTTCAATTTGCATTTTTTATTTAAATAAATGTAGAATGTGGGGAATACATTATGCACGTTGTTCAACCCATGACTTCAGTATTTTTCATCTTTAATTTAGTATTCAATGGTGTTCAAGGTTTAATATCTTGTTTAGATTTTCATGGAGGAAATGAATGGAAAGAGAGAAAGGTGTGTCTGGCCAATATTCAACTCCACGATAGACTACCTTTTAATCTTTTCAAGTAAGTGACTTTATGTTAAAAAAAATCCTAATATTTTAGTGGGTATTAATGGAAATGTTGAATGGAAAGTATAAAGTTATTTATAATAATTGATTTGAATCCTACAGACTACCAGTCTATTTTACATTATTTGAAATGCATGCATATTTTTATTTTGCTCAGTCTATTGTATTCATATATATGTTGTTATTATGACTTAGGTCTCAAATCAGTTAGGTTTGAGACGTATATTTTGTTATTTGATGTTGTGATTATGAAAATTAGTTTGTGATGAATGACATATAGGAGCTTTGTTTTCTTGAGTTGTGATTTTATTATCAGAACTACATTGTCATTTTTAATTTTTTAAATTAGATATAACCATGCTCTATTTATTGTTGTACTCTTTTTTTTACTTGAATAGTGCTTCAAGTTTAGGTTATGTTATTATTATTTTTATATTTATTATAATCATGTGATTTCAAGTTATTATATTTTTATCTATTTTGTGTAATGTCCTTTGAATCTTGTTTGGTCTTAGATGATTATTTTCTTGTTGTTTTCTATTTGGACTTGGTGTGATAAATTATGTTATGAATATGTTGAAAATATTTTGGTGGCATATAATATTTAATCTCATGTTTTTTATAACCCTTATTCCTAGCTACACCATCAAGGTGATGGATGGGATGTCTAGGGCCACCAATGAAGGGATCATATGGTTAGAAGGGTGGGTTTTCCCATTCAATTTATTTGTTTCTTTCTAGTGTGACCTAGTTTCTTACAACATATTATGATCATGGTAATATTTTTGTAAATAAAACTAATGTTGGTATCAAGGAAGTGATCATATTGTAGTTTTTTTATTATCATAATCTCATCTTATGCATTTTGTATTACTTGTGCTAATCTTATTCTTGTATAAATTTATATATTGGTAAGATGTACATTTTTATATCATGGAGATTTTTGAGTTTCATATATATTTATGGTTTTCTCTTTAACTTTAGTGATCTCTATGTTTGAATAAGATAATGAACATTTAATTTTTGAACCATTACCCTTGATAACTAGTTGTATGTAATATTATTAGTGCATATTTTTGGTAAAACAGAAGAAGATCACTATTTGGTTGGGTTAATTCTTAGATATTTATGTGAAAACCTGTAGGTTTATTTAATATTTAAATTTCAATTTTTAGTTCTCATTTAAAATTTACTCATTTTGTGTGATTTGCATATGCTTGATGGAATTATATAGTTTTTATATTAATCTAAAATGAACCTTATCTCATAATGGTTGGAAATAAATGTGTTGTTTCATTATCAAGGAAGGGTTGAAGTGTTACATAAATCATTTGATGATATTTGATTATGTTGAAAAGAAAAGGAATCGAATGCAATTTTCCTTTTGATTTATTTTGGATTTTGAACCCTTACATTTACTAAGTTTGGCTATTTAAATATTGAATTTTGAATTAATATGAATACTTTTATTTTATTGTTTTCATTGCATGGTAAATAATACATTTGGAGATAAATAAGGTCGTATATGAAACTTGATTCATTAAACTCAATTTTACTAATTTACATATATAAAATGAAGTTATTTTTTAGGGGTTAGATGGACTATGTTTGTTGACAATCTTATCCTTATACTCTTCAAAGTATTATGCATTAAGTTCATTCAAATTATATAATGAATTGTCTATTGGTTTAAATATAACTCAAGGAATGTTATTGATCAAGTATTGCATTGGATTACATAATTATTGTGAACTTGATTCTAAATTATTACTTTCGTAGTAATCTTACGATAAGGAAAAGTGAAATAATAAATTGTATTTGTGATTCTATTTTGAATAAGTTTAAATATTAAGTTAAGACAAAATAGTTTATGTATTTTTTTAGCATACATAGTTTTATTTAATATGATATTTTCATTATTTTGTGGATAAAATGAATTTATTGGTTTTAACACCAAGATGGTAAATTGTATATTTTATTGAAGCAATATCATCACTAAAGTTTACATTTTTTGTATTATTTTAAGGATTTATGAAAAGATCCTTGTATTTGTATATGGGTTTCAGTTGAATTGAATTTTAAAGGAAATATAATTGGTTAAAAAATGGCTACAATCTAGTACTAGCATTGATGAAATATTAAATCGAAAAAAAAATCCAATTCACTATTATTATTGTTCACTATTAATATACAATGGTTGCTTGAACTAATTTTTTTCATAATGAACAACTTAAGAACACATGGAAAAGAGTTAAAAATATTTATCTCACATTCAAAGGAAAGTGGATAATATGTTTAGTATTTCCATGTACCTTCTCATTGAGAATTAAATTATAAAGAATATTATGTTATTATATGCATTAGGGATTTACACATTAGTACGTTTTGATTTTACATTTATTTATGTGATAATAACCATTCAAGACAACTCTGAGTATATTTATCAACTAAAGGTTATCTTGATAGAGTAATCCACCCTATGATTGTTGAAAACTTTGATTCCTCATGGTTGATGAAAATACATGGAAAACACTAATTTAATAATACCTTATTTTTATCATTTCTCTTTTAACTATTATAAAATTTAAACAATAAGAATTTATTAAACTATGTACCATGACAAAAATATTGAGGGTTATTACTATAACCTTGACATGTAGCTCTAAGTAATATTGTAATTAAGTTTCATAAATCCCATTTTAAATAATTGAATATTAATGGTTATTATCTACTAACATGTCTTATAACCATGAAATGAAAAAAAATGATGGATATGGAAATTGATGAGTTATGGCCTATGAATAGAAACATGGTGGTAAGTTGGGGTTGTAATGGAGATAAGACTTATCTCATTGTCAAAAAAGATATAGTATTGAAATAAATTTAGATTATTTAGAAGTCATTTTAATGTTTTATCTTTAAAATGAGATACTTTAACTTGCATGAATCAAAAATTAATTGAAGTGTTCAATTGTTATAATAAGTTCCATTTTGTGAGTTTTATTGCACTTTTTGATAAAATTTCAATCACATGTATATATTTTTTCTTATGTATATTCTCATTAATAGATTACAATTGGATGAGAACCTTATGTTTTCAATATTAATGTCTATATTTCATGCTTGTATATTCCAATCATACTTGATGCTTGATATTGAATCAACTTGGTCATGTTGTGTAATTAACTATGGTTAGGTATCTTCAAATGGTTCTATTAGGAAGATGACTACCATAATATCTGTTTTGGATTTTATCATTGTGTGGACACACACTTATACACCCCTATCTCAATATTTAATAATAGGGAAATAATTACTTATAGTGCCCCTTTTAGGGTGATTTAACCCTAGATAAGTGTCAAACATATACCATATTCATTCTCTTTGTTTGGAGATTTCACATATTATGTTCAAATGTGAAATTATATTGTGTCTTTGGTTATTATAATGTGTTCACGTAATTTTTATTAATCTATCTTACCTAAAAACTTTGTGGGGTCACTACACAAGTACAAACACAATCATAGAAAATTAGTGCACAATAATAACAATAGGAAAACATGAAGATAATATAAATGGATTTTCAAGTTAAATTCTTAGTATTAAAAAACTTGAGGGAAAAAACCATGAAGGAAAAAACCAAAAAAAAAGATATTATCTTGGTATGCTTCCCATGTAGTTCTATGTTTCAAACTACTCATAACTTTGATCTTCAAGTTTGCAATCACTATTATAAATTACATTTAAATTTCAAACTAATCATGATTTATATACTAAGGAGTGAAGAACATGTTATGTTGGAAGTTTGAATATTTTTCAAAAAAGTATTTTGAGTGGGAAAAAGTGGATGTATATGGATCTATCGATCAAGTGTAGATCCCTAGTCCAGGTGTGGGTCCTTAAATTAGAGACAATAGGTCATGTGATTTGAATGGACCAAAATCATATGGTTTATATCATTTACCAAGGGAAGAAGATGAGAAATAATTAAAGAATTGACTCCCAATACGATGTGGGCTAAAAAATTCAAGGGAAAGATTATAGTCCAAGAGGAAATTTATCCTAATTAGGTACTCCCAATATCTAAGATTGATAAAGGAATCAAGATAGAAGTTCCTAACTCATATATCCATATAAATTTAACTATAATGGTGGATGCTTTAGTGGGAAATTTTATAGGAGCATACCCAATATAGATGTGTCTCGATAGTGAGAGGTTAAAATGTGGACACCCAAGGGCCATCTAGAAATTTCATCCATGTTTAATGTGTTTTATTTTATTTGGATCAACAATGAGGAAGATGTGTGCCTATATATTAATTTGGGGGGCTATTTTTTAGGAAAATCATGGTTATTCTTGATAAAATGAAAGACATGTTTTAATCTAGACAAAGAGGATATTAATATGATGTTTATATGGGTCAGGCTATCTAATTTACCCTTAGAGTTTTGGGAATAATATTTGATTATTAGCATAAAAAACATTTATATATCTATTATAATTTGATATATAAACTAAATATTGAACTATATTGATACATGAAATGTTTTGTGTCAATGTTTTTGTCAATCTAGAGCTTCCTAGCTTAGTTGTTCTTAGTTTATCCTAGGTGGAATGGATACAACATATTGAATATGAATATTCTACCCTCAAATGTGTTAATTGTCTCAAGATTGGTCATAATACCAAATTTTGTCTAGATGAGAGAAATGATCAAATAAAATAGAAAGAATAATCAAATTTGGACTAAAAATCAAGCACATCAAGAGAAAAAACAAAAAACATCCAAGTTATTATCCATGTCAAGGGAAGGGATTTAAAATATGGAAGGAAAGTCTAGTCCTAATATTAGTGTGGTCCTAATATTAGTAATGGGATTGAGGTCCTTAAGAATGATAATAAGATGGAGGAAGACATTAAAGTGGAACATGTTATAGATATAGGCTTAAATGAGAAGAAAATTCCTACTGTAGTTAGCAATCCTAAAGGATTGGGAGAAAACTATTTAGATTTTGATCTAGAAAAAGAAAAAATTAAGGTATAGATGAATATCCCTCCTCAATCCCCTCAAAAATAAGGGGAAATGGAACCATTGACTCAAAAGGCTCTAGATCAGAATGAACTAGATGTTTAATTTAAGGATAAATTAATAGAAAAGCTAAGTATGAGTTTCCCTTATAAATAAGACTTTAGTTTCAATGAAATTTCATGTAAAAAGCTTCAATTTACTTATCTTTTAGGTATGGAGGATTTAGATATCAATGAGAAAGTATTTTTGTCTTTTTTAGTAGAAGAACTAGTTGAAAGGGTGACCTCTCCACAAGTTTAAAAAGGTAAATATGGTAAATAATCTATCAATGTAACCATAGGATTTGGTAGTAGAAAAATTGATGTGGCAAAAATTAAAATGAAAGGTATAAATTCTAAAAAATATAATAATAGGAACAAAATAGATAAAGAAATTGTATATGATCTTCAAAAAAAAATTTGTAAGTAGTAGGATATAAATTTTAGTTGATAATGAAGATTATTAACTAGAATATTAGATGTTTAAATAGTAAAAAAAAAGCATATAACCTTAAGATATTTGAGGAGGAATAGTAATCCTAGTATTTTTATGCTTCAATAAACTAAAATTGAAGATGGTTTGTTAGATATTATTAGGAATATGGTTTGGAAAGACTCCTTTGTTATGGTTGTTAGTTATTTTGGGGCCTCAAGGGGATTAACCACTTTTTTGTTAGATAGATAGGTTAAAGTTGGGACCCTCTTTTAATGTCCCTCTCATATGGCCATGATTTTTACTCATAATGAAGATGCATCTATGTGGATACTCTACAATATATGATCTTAACACTCATGTTAGGCATCATATGTTGTGGCAGGATATCTCTTTATTTAGAAAAAATTGTGTAAATAAAATATGGATGACTATTTGAAATTTTAATGCACCTCTATCCCCCTAGAAAAAGGTGGCATTCAAGTTATTTCAGATAACATGAAGGAATTTTCTGAATTATATCCACTCATAGGTTTTTTGATATATAATTGAGAAGATCTTCATTTTCTTAGTCTAACAGAAGAATTGGGTAAAGCCTAATATAGGTAAGGTTGGATCAATTATTGATTTTTTTGGATTGGGTTTCTTCACAAGTTTTTTGTTTATCCTCTTTACTAAGAATAAGCTCATCTCATAACTATTGTTTTTAAGTATGGATTCATACAAAAAAAGGAAAGTACACCTTTTAGAATAAAACACATGTGATTCCAACACCCATATTTTATCAGTAGAATTAAAGGATTATTAGGGTTATACCATGTATATTTTGTCTAAGAAACTAAAAATGTTAAAAAGGAGGTTAAATTATTGAATAAACAAGTTTTTGGAAACATATTTGAGAAAACTAATGATATTATAAAATAATTATCTCAACTAGAAAAAATTATGTAGAACATGGGCAAGATCAAATTTCCATTTCATGGGGGAAAAGTCTACTTAGTGAATACCATAACATAATAGACAAAGAGGAAACCTTTTGGAGACTTAAATCAAGGGAAATTTGGCTAAAATAAGAGGTTGTAACACTAGTTTCTTTCATATGACAATGCTTAAGCATAGAATCCATAACAAAGTTTTAGAAATTGCTCTTAAAGGAAGGGGTAAAATTTTGGATCTGATGATAATTAAAAGTGATGATATTTAATTTTTTAAAAACATTTTTGCTCAAAATTTTGATGGGAATGAAAGGTTTATGGAGAAATTCCTTTGTAACATATTGAATTTTATTACTCAATAGGATAACTTGAGTCGTCTTAAACCATTTTATATGAATGAAATCAAAAGTGTTGTTTTCTTGATGATTAAAGATAAAGACCCTGGTCTAGATGGATTTACTATGACTTTCTTCCACCACTATTAAGACATAATTAAAGTGGACTTGATGGCTATGATAGATGAATTATTTTCCTTGGGTAATATTCTAAGATAATTTAATAACATATTTATAGTTATGGTACCAAATAAAGTAAGGGAATCTAATTTTAAATATTTTAGATCTATTAGACTCTTTAATATAGTTTATAATTTTTTTACAAAATATTTAGTTTTAAGGTTGTAACCTTTGATGGAGAAGATAATTTATAAACAACAAGGAGGATTTGTGATGGGAATTAAAATTCACTATGGCATCATTATTGTTAATGAAACCTTACACTCCATGGAGAAAGGAAACAAATCTAGTATATAAATTAAGCTAGACATGAACAAGGCTTATGGCAGGCTGGACTAGGGTTTTTTAGATAAGGGGATAATTTTATTTGGATTTCATACTCATATCAAAACTATTATTTAATTATGTATATATATCACTATTTTTTATTTTCTTGTTAATATAATCCCCCAAGGGTATTTTCAAATCAAAAGGGGCATTAATCAAAGTGATCCACTATCCCTTTTTTTGTTTATCATCATGGTTGAATCATTTAGTAGGTCACTATCGACTACCATTACCTAATGAAGAATCAAAGTTTTTAAACCAAATTTAAATATAGATCCTTCTTCTCATTAATTTTTTTTGGATGACATGATGGTTCTCATTGAAGCCTTTGTCTAAGAATCTAAAGAACTTATTTTTTTATTTGAATGACTATGAAGAAGATTCTAATAAATTGATTAACTTTAACAAAATCTTGGTGTTATTTTTATAATAATCCATTGGTGAGATAATATAAAATAAATATAATATTAGGATGTTTGATCCAAAAATTCATTTTATCTTACTTGGGTATTCTTATTTTCATAGATCAACCCCCTATTCATTACTGGAACCCCTTCCTTGATAGATTTTAGAATAAATTTGTAGGTTAGAAAAGGGTAATTTAATCTCAAGTAATGAATCTAAAACTTATAAAAATTACATTATAGAGCCTCTCTATATACCTAATTTCAATTTTATAAATTCCAAGATTAATAGTTGACCAAATTGAAAAAATCTAAAAAATATGCCTTTGATCAGGATCAAAAAACAAGGAAAGAATTCACCTAGTTATTTGGGATAAGGTATACCTATAAAAATAGCTTGGAGAATTGGGCATATGGAAGCTAAAAATATGAACCATGTATTAATCTCTAAACTAGGGTGGAGATTCATAAATGAGACAAATAAATGGATTTGAATTTAAAAAGATAAATACCTTGAAGCTAGATAGAGTTTCAGGCTACTAACCTAAAATCAATTTGTTAGAGGATTTGCCCTTTAGAATCATTTATCAGTATTAGATATCTCATTCTCAAAGGAATCAAATGGAATATAGGAAATGTGGAAAATAATATATTCTAAAAATATGCTTGGATTTTATATCATTCTTTAATAAATTTGGTATAATAGCATAAAACTAGTATTACAATTTAGAATATATTTGGTACTAAAGTCACTAATTACATCCAAGTTTTTTATAAATAAAAATATGAGGCTCAAATACAAGTTGACAATATAAACCTTGAATAAATTTCCATTTTTAATGATTTAAATTTACTTCATAGGGTTTATCATATCCCCAACTTAGATAAAGAATATGAACTAGTTTGGTCTAAATCAATAGATGATAATTATAATGTTAAAAATGGTTATGAATTATTAGCAGATAGAATTTATGGTGGATTTTAATGGAGTAGGATTCAGTTCAAACAACTTATTCCCAAATTAAATATATTTTTTTGGCTCATCATTTATAATAAAATAATCAATATGGATAATCTTAAAAATGAGAAATTGTTTTGAATAGATATACATTATGTGAAGAAGAGGAGGAATTAATTTTTGATTTAATCTTAGACTTCCCTTTTGATTTCAAGGTTTGGGTTACAATTAGTAGTACCTTTTAATATTTTTTAGGTATATCCTCCATTGATTATTTATCTTTAAAACTATTGTAAAACTCCCTTCAAAATTGAATCACTAAAGAAGCTATGGAGTTGGGATCTCCCCCACACCTTATGGGGTATTTGGAAGTAACATAATGGCATAATATTTAGGAGTTAAAAGAGCTCTAGCTTGAGAGTGGCACTCAAGATTTAAAACCTTTAGGTATAACATTTCAAGGTATGTATAAGTATAATTATATTCATGTTTGGTTGGAAAGAATCAATTATTGACAAGAATTAAGATTTAGACCTTATAGTCACTCTAATGATTGATCTAATAATTGAGTGGAGGAAATATACTAAATGGTATCCACCCTCTCTAATTAGGGTAAAATTAAATTTTGATGGAGATTCCAAATGAAATTCTAGGAGGTCTAGAGGAGGATGCATTCTAATAAATTCTAAGGGTGAAGTAATTTTAACCTATATAGAAAGTATGGGGATTCAAACAAGCCATTGGGAAGAAGCTAAGGTTGTATTACAGGGGCTTCAACTAGAAAAATAATTAGGGTTGAATCATTTGGAATTGGAAGATGACTCTCTCAATGTCATACATAGTATTATAAAAAATAATTTTTCAAACTTGAGTGTTAGTAACATAATGGAGGATGACATTTAGGTCATTAACTCTTTGGATGAGATTATAACCCAACACATATATAGATAATAGAACCTATTGGCTGATTAGTTTCCCAATTTCAAGATGGATTATAATAGATTCAATAAGTGGTGATCTGAAGAAGAAATGATATATGTCATCATCCAAATAATTAATTGGTAAATATATATTTCCATACCCAAATAAGGAGACTTTTAGATGTTAGACTTTCAAGGATATATTCCCCCTATTATAGGCTATAAAAATATTGTTTTTAATATGATTAAGACCTGCCTATGTATATTAGCCACATTATATGAGGAGTGGGAATGTGTTTATAATAAAAGGGTATTATTTAGACACTTTTATTTTAAGAAATATTTTTTGGTAAGCATCATAAACCAGAGTTGAGAGTACTTCATGTTAAATAATGATGTCTTAGATGCTCATAGTGAAACTCATGTGAAAATGTGCATTAGTTATTTCATCATGATTAATCTCCTTAGGTGGAAGATTAATCATATCTCTTGGCATTATTAATTTTTTATTTAAAATTAGACAACCCTTCATTATTATATCTTATTTAATTAGAAATAATTTTGGGATAATTAGGAAGTAAGAAGAATGGGAGGGGACCTATGTTAGGTTGAAATGTCTTTAGTTGAGATTTTATCTATCGACCTAGATCTATGTGAGATCATTCAAGATAGAGGATTTATAAATTTCATTATAAAAATTAAGGGATATGACTCCCATGTTTCCAAGACATTTTTTGAGGTATGTAATGATAGATTTATCGAGATAAAAGGGATTTAATTTGAATTAATTGAGGAACTCATTAGACATGTAACTGGTATGAATATAGATGGCATGAAGTTTTACAAAATCAATAGATACCAAGTGAGAAATCAAGAAATTTTTGACTAAGTGGGAGGAATTAATTCAATTTCATCATGGTTATCTCAAATATTCCATTCCTTGACCTTAAAATATTATGTCCAAACATATTATAAAATTCATCACCTTGGATGGAAGGTACAAATAATTTCTTACCTTTAATTTTATTTTCATTAATCTCATAAAACATCAATGCCTAGTTAGCATTCCCTACTACATTATATGTTTGATGGAAAACTTGGTTTTAGAGTTAAAATAAGGGAAAGTGAGGTTTCATTTACACCAAGTGGTAATCATTTTAATTTTTATGTGAATTATGAGAATATTAACCCTACCAATTTACCCTATTTTGAAGAAACATAGCATTCTAATATTAACTAGCTTACCAAGAAGTTTCAAAGATCATAGAGAAAGAAGCCTTCTCACAGGAAGGATGGGGATGGTCCTGACAAAATATCCACTAGAAAATCATAAAGTGTTAAGGAAGAGGAAATAAAGAGTTTAAATATTTTGAGGAGTAAGGAATCCCTCACTAACAAGTGAGAAAAGGATTATGCCAAGAGAAAAATAAAAGTTTGGGAAGCTAAGTAGGTGAATTTTACTAACAAGGAACATGATAATATCAAATCCATTTAGGAGGAAATTGAATTACACATAGATTTCCTAAGATGGTTCCAAAAGTATAAATGTTTCATAAATGAATCCATTAAAAAAGGCTTCGGAACTATTGACATTTTGGCCTCCTAAGACAAATGTCAACCCCTATAATTCAAAACTTGACCTTTTGCATCAAATTTACTTCTAAATTAATTATTTTATAGGTATTTTAGAAGAGTTTAAGGTAATTTTGGGGATGCCAAGGTTTGTTTTTGAAGGCTAGGGTAAACCTGATCCATGTTGAGAAGAATGAGGTGATGAGCTTGTAACATGACATAGTTTTATACAGTAGATGATGGATCAAGAAGCAAGGTTAAAAATAAATTATCATGGCCATTTTAGGCTTTTGTAAAAGTTAAGGTATTTTTAGAAATATTAGGGTATTTACTTGTCTTAGTCTTATTACATGTTCTAATGATAATGCAACTCATTTGAATAATATTAAATGTGAGGGTATAATATATCATGCCTATATGTGGAAATGGATCTTGTGAGTCTTTTGAAACTTGTTCAAGAGTACCTTACATCCCTTTTTTCCATACAAGTACTTAAGGATTTTCAAATCCTCTTTATCTAATGTACACTCACTTTGAAATTATTTTAATCATTTTATAATATTCAAAAATATAATGATGGAAGTGATGAAAGGTAAATAATTTTAAAATGTTTCTTGGTATGTTACTCCACCACTATACAAGCTCAATATAGACTCGATTGTCATCTATTTTAGTAACTATAACAAGTCATTTTGGTAGACAAATAAGTTTCTTAAAGAAGAATAAGGGATTGTGGATGCATCATTTCAAGGGTGCCAAGTTGGATATGAGATTCCAATCCTCTCTCAGTATTCCTCCATCTTTACCTATCTCAAACCATGTAGATAAATATGTCTTAGATCTTAGAAAGGCAAAAACCTAGTCAAACTCTCCATTGGGTCATTCATAAACTCATGAAGGCCAACCAATTTTACATTTGTTAATGGAAGAGAGAGAGTGTTAGACCATATTTTGTTAATATATTTTAAGTCCCATTATTCCATTAAAATTTATATCAATGTTTTAGAGGTACGAGGCCGTAACTTTATGAATCATCACTAAGAAGTTAAGTTACTTTTAAACCCCTTTAAAACCCCACTGCCAAGTGTTCCTCTTGAAATGGAACTTCCAAGCTTGGTGAATGCATGTAAATTATGTAAAAATATATATATTGGGTCCTATGGTCTCTCCAATATCAAATTTTATGTAATATTCTAGTTTTCATGGTTGTACCAATAACTCCGTGGTCTGCTAGTTAAACATGAGAGTCAGGGTTTATGATAGTTGTAAAGTTTTTATATGCATAAAAGTGAGTGAAATAAAGTGATTAATAGTGGATAAAAATTAATTAACTTAAATAATTCATTTTAAATGCATAAATGGGGTAAAAAACTACAATATAAGAATGTATCTATGTATGCACAAGTAGGTTATGTGAGTTTGCAAGCACAATTGAGAGGATTCTTGGCAAAATGTGTATGTTTTATCAATGGTGAAGATTATTAAAAAATTCATACTATATCCACATTATTCAAATATACATTTAATTTTATAAGGATTAGGTTAATTAATTCAATACTAAGCTTGTAGTGAATTTAGAGCCTAGAATGCACACCTACATGCTACATGTAGAAACATGGAAAATGTACTTTTTATATTAAATATGAGTATCAAAAGAGTCATTTAAGTTGAGATTAACCATAATGAGACACTTTATATATTTTAATATGTTAATAAATTATCATAAAGAGTAGTAAACTTGAAAACATAGTCAAAAGGCCTAAAAGTCCTAAAATCCTCACTAACACGTACATGCCTATACGCAGAAATGTGTAGAAAGAGGCATGGGTTTTCATGAAATATGAGGTGTAAGAGATAAATTAGAATTAATATTTAATTTAATAAGCTTAAAAAAAATTATACCTATTTTGAGAAATATAAAACCATCAGTTGGAGGTCAAGATCATTTGAAGGAAGGTGTTTTAGGCCTTTGAGAGACCTAAAGAGGATAATTATGCTTTGAGTTTTAATCTTAAAGAAAACAATGAGTAATTGGTTTATTATTTATAAATATGATATATATCAACCTCAATAAATTTCTCAAATTTTTTTTAAAACTTTCATGAACAACTAGATGAGAAAAGGTATATAGTTATATAGGCAGTCTAGTAGACATGAGTTTTGGAGCATTTTAGTATACAACTTTATGTTTGAAAAGGGAAAATGAATGATAAAACATCAAATAATGTCTATATAAGTACCTAAACTAATTATAATTGAGTTATATGATATTTATAACTCATAAAAAACCATCTACAATCAAATGATCAGGAAAACAATGCAAACACATAGGCTCAGCTTGACAATGTTAAGGTTATGGGTAAATTCATGAAGGGAAATTGTAGTGAAGGTGGAGTTTTTATAAGTTATAATTAACATTTTATAAATTTATGAATTATTTATAACCCCTTTTTAAATTTGATAATCCATCAAAAAGAGGCTATTAAGGTCATTTTCACAAGACTACCTACAAACCCTAATAATGGGCTATGTAGGTTATAAGGAGTTTAAGGAGTAAAATAATTAACATTCCACCTAAACACATAATATAGTATATTAAATACCTCAATTAAGTTTTTATAATAAAATAAAATCATGTAATCCCTTTTTACAAAAATAGCCCTCTCAAATGCACCTATAGGCATGCAGTGTTTGAAAAGGTAACTTTATCACGTGGGAGATTAGATAAGGATATGAATTGGTTATAATGGAATAAGGATATGTTTATGGGGTTTTTTTACTCCAAATTATTTATAATTTTTCATCCATTTTGGGGCTATCCTTTTTAAATCAGTAGTAAGATAAGGAGGTTAGTACTACTTTTAAGAAGCCTAAAGGAGATTGATGATTCCAATTAGTCTTATAAGTGACTAAAACATATTTTAATGGATTTAAAAACACTTGGATGATGTTTACACAACTTTATATTAATTATTGGGTCAATAACCTTCCCATATGTGAAAGATAATGCATGGAAATGGCCTAAAAATTGTATATTTGTGATGGTTTTGGTTGTGTGTGAATTCTTCAAATATTTGGAGAAGTTTTCCAAGATATAAAATAGGATTAGTAACCTTATACCACTCATTCAAGTATTTCTCATGATATTTTTGATAGTTTTTAGATGCTAAACTAAGTAAGACTAGGACTGCCTATTTGTTTACATATGGAAATTGGGTTATAAACCTTTTTTAGGGATATCAAGTATTAAATAATTATTAGATCATCTTTGTAAACATATAATATCACCTATGGAAGGTTTTTCAGGTCATGGAACATGAAAAAAACTCTTTTCCTCTCAAAGCTATTTGGAGATTCTATGGTATGACTACCTATTGCCACCTCCAAAACATATTACCAAACAAGTTGTAAAGACTCACTTGTAGGTGATATATATAAATTATACAACAATTATAGTACATCTTACAATACTTACATGGAGTAACAAACTATGGTGGAAATATCCAAATAAATACTAGACCCTACATAAGTGATAGATATATCATCACTACCTTTTTTTGAATAAAACCACTTATGACATGAATCTATAGGTTATAATGACAAAGATAATAACATGAGGAGTTTTAGAACTTATTCCCTATTCTCTAAAATAAAAATAATCATTATATAACCAATAATGGCATAAAATTTTTCCAAGAACATCAAAAATGCCAAGTGTCAAGTAGGCAACTTGTAACTATTCTTCATAGAAGTTGATGCGTAACTCCAAGGATAGGGAGTTAGCTTCAATAAACATATAACCAGATATGATGACATCCTATTCCATCTACCAAGAAGAACTACATTAACACTTATCCTAGAGTGTTAAAAATAAGAGGACAACACATTATTTACAAATTTGGTGACAAGATACTTCTGATTTATAACTGATTTGATTATGAGTGACAGTTGATGGACCTTCTCCACATCCTATATTTATTTATCTTTTTTTATTCTATAAAATGTCCTTGTTTGGAATTGTAAAATAATCCTAAATCTAAGTATGGTGAATCCCTACTCAAGTTAACACTTATTCTTTCTTTTTGAGAGGAATAATAAGATGGTTTTATCCTTCTTCAACCTTTATTTTAGTGTATACTTGTGATTATGCATGATTTATCATGGTAGTGTTCTAACCCCCTCTCTTTTGTCCTCTCACCCTAACCTCTTTTCAAGTAGGTTAGCTCTTTGCCAATCATATGAAATGTTGTAGTTGTTTGTGTAGGGTATTAGATGTGAAAATCTATCATTAGTGTTGATTCAATTCACCTTTTAGTTGTCCTTCCTAATTCATGCATCTCTAAATACCTCCATGTTGAAATATTGATGTAAAGGGAACCTCAAGTTGGAGTTATGTGGTTTGATCAGTCTTGATTCCTTTCATAAGTGCATAGGCAAATAGAGTGTAATATTTTTGTGCATCACTCCTTTTACTTTCATGTTTCTCTCTATCTCTTTTCATTATAATTTAAATAGGTTAGTGTTAATTTAAGGTGTTGTATCAAGGGAGTTATCCCTCTCTGGAGGTTCTCTCGAGTGATAGGCCACCCATAGCCTTAGAGAGATCCCATTATGTCAATTGAGTGAATAGGTATTTAAATAAATATATTTAAGGTTATAACCTAAATTTGAAAATAGGGACCAAAAAAGTAATAAAAAATGAAAAATAATTTCAATATCTGGCTAGATAGGTGAAAGGGTTAGAGGAAAGAGTCAACAAATTAGAAGAGGAGAACATCTCTCTCAAGCATAATCGCAATGAACTGGTAAGGCATAGTAAATCCATGATTAGTAATTTTATTTATTGTATGGGAGTACATGTGTAATTAATTAAAAATAATGTTGAGGTGAAGTCATGAGTAAGAATCCCAAAAGAGTAAAATAAATGTCAAAGTGAAGATAATAGGAGTTGAATAGTATGGAAAAAACACTGAAGGAAATGTTGGACAATTATAATGAAGCCATTAAAGGGTAAGTACCATGGATTTCTTAATGTTAGTGATTTATGTCTAGTATTGGTCTTTATTTATTTCATTGTGATATTTTTGTGAGCTATTTATGACCCAACTTTTTATTTTTGTATTTTTGGTTGTGCAGTTATTTTTTATCTATCTAGTTCTTTTAGACTGGACTGTGGATTTTTGTATATAAGGTAGAATTTCTTTCAAAAAACTCCACTTTACCCTTGATAAAAAAAAACTTGAGGAAAGATATATTTACAAAAATAAATTATGATAAATTGAAATGGAACAATATTAGTCCATGCAAAGTGTTGTCAATGTTCATGAAGAATACATATGAAATAAAGTTTCTTGAAGGGATTGAAATATCACATATTTTGAATGTCACTGATTTGTATCCATATTATGGAAAATAGAGTAGTGTAAGAATAAATTTAGATTATTAATAAAAATATTGAATATATCAGATTTCTAAAAAATAGTACAATGAATTAGAAGAGGTGATTTACATGCAAGTTAGAAAAAATATGCATAAAAAATAATATACAAAATATATGGTAAAGTGGAAACTAAGATAAGGAATAAAATATGCAATATGGATTAGTGAATAATAATTTAATAAACAAGGAATACCATAAAATATCTCTTATTAGACACTTGATTATGATCCAATTTTAGTTTTTTTACCAAAGGTGAATGATCTAGGAACATTTTGATTAATTTACAAACTTGAATCAATCAACAAAATATGATAGTTTATTAAATTTTTCTAAGTGTTGTTTTAATTTTTTTTATTTCACATTTGTATTTGTTGTAAGTTTTCATAAGTATTTTTTTTAAACCTTCTTTCAAATTTTTTACATCACTTTTGAGTGCACATTTATTTGTGTATATTTTCATTACCTACAAGTGCACACATTTGTAATGTTTTTAACACATACTCTCATATGCATTTGTAAGTACTTTTACAGATATTGTTGCAAAAATTTTAACAAGAAAAAATATTATTTTTTGAAATAACATTATTTTGATTATTTATGAAATAATTTCATAAGTATATCTTTTTTTAGTTCCCTACAAATTTTAATTTTTTTTTTGCATGAGATGCATAGTTGATAAGATTCCTTAGAGGATTTTTTTTCAATTTGTGTTGTATACCTAAGGATATGATATATTAATGTATATGGATCAATGGAGATTATGACATATGTCACACATCCCCATTAACTAGTTATATGGGTCTAATATATTGGTATAAATGAGTAACTTGTGGAAATAATGCATTGGGTAATGGTTGACATACATTAGGATTAGGAGGTTACCCATTCATTGCTAGTTATATATAGGTCTATATAAAGGAGGGGAATATGATTGTGAATCAATCAAGTGTTGAGTCTTATATTTGGTATAATTATATTGTATGTTGTACCCTTAAAGAGAAATTGTGTATTTATTCCTTCCTCAAGGAATATTGCATGGTTTTTCCCTACCTTAAGGATATTATTTTATTTCTGCATATATTCAATATTTGGGCATCTTGGCCCACCAATATATATTGTGTTGGGTTTATATACATTATATTATACATATTCTAATAATTATAAGTATGGATCATAAAAATTGGTTTTAGAGTACCAATTTGGGAAAATATTATGGGTGAAACCCTAATTTTAGAGAACTTATTATATCTTGAAATCTATTGTGAAATTTTCTACAGTTTTATTTCCAGTGTTGTAAATATTTCAAAGAAGTCACAGTAAAAAACTAGATGTTTTATGATCCATTTTGAGCAAGTTATTGATATTTTAGGGTTTGTAATATATTCACCATATATATCTAAATTTCATGAATTATTTAGTGAAAATTGTAATGATTAAGTATTATCATACAAGATTCAAAATTTTGGAATTTTTTGGCATGTGTTGTGGTGGTTATTATGATTGTATTATTTTTCATTGATTCACTCTACAAGCTGAAATGTTTTTTTTTTTTCCAAAAAATATTCATTTAAGTTGTAATATAATACATGGAAGCTACAATAAAAAATTTGGTCTATTTGGATTAGTTTCAATTATTTATTGAAATTTTAGGTTTTTTTCCTTAACCCTAATTTTTTTGTAGACCATGAAGTTACAAGTATTTTTAGGGGAGGATAATATTGATGTTAGAGAATGGTATATCCTTTTAATTATTATAATTTTAGAATGATTTGGTGTAAAATTCATTTCTCAAATTTTATTTATGGACCTATAGCACTTTGATGGGATGAGTTGGGACTAAAATAATGGAAGTTTTCATGAGAAGAAATGGAACAGGTTTTCCTATATTGATGGGGTATAAAATATATATATATAGAAGAGGATGGAAATGATTGTTGAGGTATATCTGTGTCAAAGATATAATGTGAACAATAGAATAATATTTCTTAGTTTATTGTGTAGGTCCTGGAAGACTTAGGGCTTAATTCAATTTTGTTGGAATGATCATATGACTACCACCTTTTAGTCTACAAGCAAACCCTAATGTAGGGACAACAGTGGTTTTATAGTGACACAATCTATTAAACTTTCTTTTTGTTGTTATGGTGAAAATTACTTTATATTTTTCCAATTTACTACCCAAGCTTAAAAAAACAAATGAATATTTATAGTGAGGAGTAATCTAAGGTGATTCATGTTTTAAAAATATCAAAAGGGAAGGAATTGTTGAAAATAAAAGAATATTTGAATTCCTATAACAAAGATCAATAAATTTCCTTTAGTTATTGCTAATAATAGGGCAAATAAAACTAACATTTATGAGATTTTAGTGCTAAACTAAAAATAACATAAATGCAATGGTGATTATGGGGTGAATAAAATGCATATATCTAAAAAGTATGCTTTAAAATATCTACCTAAAACAAATTACATTAAGCACATTTGTTTATAGAGTAGAAGGGAAATAGAGCATACGCGAAAAAAATTTATTAGAATAACATAAAACACAAACTAATAAGGTGAATTTAAAACACTAGTATCAGATTTAACCATTAGAAAAATGAGACCATCAATGATTTGTAAATCTTGACAAAAAATAAAATATGAAATAAATGAAATAATGAAAAAATTATTAGAATTCTTCTTTCTATTTGTATTAACTTCCCAAAGTTATTTTCTAAAGTATAAATGAGGAGGGAAATCCCTATAAATAGGTCTATTTCATGCCTAAGATGGTTACATTACTTACAAAAAATAGAATACATAATACCTATCACTTAGATAGAAGTTCTTCATGTTCTAAAAACCTAAATAATATTCCCTATTCAAATCAGAAATCTTTTTACAATATACTAATGGAGACTAGAAAATGAAATTAATCAAAGAAAATAAGCCTCAAAAATGGCTATCTTGCTCCTAAAGTGCCAAGCTAGGATCCTACAAATGTGGATGATGAATAAGCTCCCAGTGTGTTATAAGATCAAAGTGAAACCATATCAACTAAAGAAGGAGTACACCCCAGTGTAGTTAAAGAGGAAGAAATTCAAAGAGGGGCCAAAGAGGAGGAAAGTCTTGTGATGACCATCTAAGGTTTGATACTTTCTTTATTCTTATATTTTACTTACCCTCTTTATGCCTTAGATCATTTATTGTAATCATTGTCAATCAATTTCAAATATATAATGGGCTCTTTCATTAATTTCATGGTGAGATATGACATTGGATCATGTCTAGCTAAGAGGGAGCTTATAGCCTCATTAATTACCACTACCTTTTCTATTATTTGGTCAGTTGATGATACCAAGTCTACAATTTATTGCCCAAAATTCATACCCCAAGCTAGAGATTACTTTCTAAAATTTACAATGGAGTTTTGGAGTTAGGATCTAAAAGCATCCTTGCTGACGATGGTGATGTCTCTATTATCAAGGTTTGTGATCTCATCCTCCTTGAGTAGAGTTATAAATCTATCACCCTATTCGGTGAGAGAATAGCCCAAAGATATTATGTCATCAATCCATTAGTTCAAGGATTTTCTTCTTTAAATGATATAATATCGAACATTGCTCAAATCCTCTAGGGGTAATAGGTTTAATTCCTTAATTTTCTCCATTCTAATCAACTTGACTAAGTTGATTATCTTATTATCATACATCCCATAGGTGCTCTTTGCCTTAAGGATACTATTATATATTTCATCTCCTTTCACATTATAGTGAGCCAAAGTATTTAGTGTATCAAACATGACCTCAACTACTCAATCCCCCTTTGTGATAGTATCTTTTCGTAATGTGGATTTATGTTGTTACTCTAGATTGGTTATTCTTTATTACATCCCTTTTACCAATTTTGTGGCTACATCATCGTATGCCTTTAGCTCTCTTTTTCTTGGTTAATGAAAATAGGGTTTCTTCAAACTCACACATAATTATCTGATCTAGATGAGTTACCTTCCTTTTGGTTAGCCTCTTCATTGCTCTAAACTTTTTGTAAAATTCTAGTGAGACTTGTGGAGGTTCTACTATAACTAAATCATGCCTCTCTATTGTGGCTAACTACATTTATTTAATCCATGGTTTATCTAAGATGTTATCTTGAGGTTAAGTAGATAGTGGTAGTTGATAAGCTGGTGTTAGTGCCTAGAAGTTAGATGTCTAAGAAGTAACAATGGATGTGACCAAGATGAAGGCATAACTGGGGGAGGAGGTGGGAAGTGTCACTTATAAGAATGAAGAATAACTAGTTATATTTGGATCACTAATTGGGAATAAAGGAACCTATGGTATGGAATTATAAGGCATTTTATTTAGAAATTGATAATCAAGCCTAAGAATGAGCATAGGTAGAATTGAAGGTAAACTAGCCATCATAGAGACCTTGGAAGTAGATGATACAAAAAAAGGATTTATAGTGGGAAAAGGGACTATCATGAGCCTAATTACATGACTAATGAGGGGCTTGTAGGGCATTAAGTTCATGTTATCAGGTATAGGGGGTTCATAGAATATACCCAAAGCCTATCTATTTAGAAACAAAGCCAAATAAACACATTCTTGACCTGTCATACCTAGTTCCTCTTTGACATGAAGCAAGGGAGTTAGATCTAATGTAGATGTTATTGGTGCCACAATGGGTGGTGTTATTTCCTTATTTAAAGGTGAATGAGGCATCATTAAAGGTTATACCTACACTAAGGTAGCTTTCTAGACATGTGAATGGATTCCATATGTTGTTTTTAAAATATAAACCTACTTAGTATGTTTCCCAGTCTCAGCTCTTCCCCTTCCCAAAGTGGGAGATAATGATTGTAGTATCCTTTAACTAAGTTGAGGGTTAGTTGGTATTTATTATTCAATACTAACAAAATGAACTTTGGATTTATATGGATATGCTTGAGCACCCTCAAGTTTGAAAAAATCATAAAAACATGTATCCTTCAATCTACCCTTAACAAGTGGAATACCATCTTATTTCAATCTCCACTTCACCTCTTGATCATTGGTGACATTGATGTAGAATCTATCTTCATCTTCATGCTCATGGTGATAGGTGATGCTTAGAGCTAACCTATGTTTGATGCAATTCTTGAATGTAATATGATCTAGGTCTCATTACCTATTTTCATCTCTTTCCAAATCAAAATTAGGCCTTGACTTAGCCACATCAATGATATAGTTCCAGTTTTCAATTCAAAATTGACCAATTTTAGATAGTTGAGGATGAACCAATCCTTTCCTTTTGTTTTTTCACAATCAATCTACCTATGTGAGTAAAAAAAATAATTTCTTGATCAAATAGTTTATGTGGTACTATAATTAGCAACCTAAATAGGGTTATTTTAATTCTAACTATCCTTATAATTGTATAATTTGAGTAGTACTAGTAATCTCCCAAGGTACTCAGGGTTGCTCAAATTTCCTCCGATAGTATGGGAATAGGACTTTCATGTATTTAACTATATATAAGTGTTCATATATGGATATAAGTGTTCAGATATGACCCTCATTTTCTTATATTTGTACACTCTAAAATTTGATAAGGTATGTAGCATAGTCCATTTCTATTTGGGCTCCTAATTGGTGAACTATAAGAACTTTTGAGTGGTGCAGCATCTACCAGATAGGCCATCATATAAAAATGATCCCCTAGTTAGAAATAACTTTTCTAATCTATGCTACCATGTTGAAAGATATAGTATCTCCCAAAGTTTTAGACTTTTCATCATCTATTATCAAAGATACAAGTGGGATCCACTTATCTTTTACATCACCTATATCTTCAACCCCATGCAACTAATTCATCATGGCCATCCCCATTCTTACTCCTTTTCTAAATTGGGTGATTGGAATTTAGCTAATTTTGGTTTTGCATAAATATTTATGCTTGTTCATGGCCATGTTTCTCAAAACTTCCCTAATATCATGGGTTTGAATCCATCGAGTGATAGTTTCTTGATTGTATACAATATCTAGTTGGGTCAAATCATAGTAATCCTAAAAGTCTAGCCTTGATATGAAGGTAATGTCTTGGGCCAAATTCAAATATTTAATCATATTATTAATGCACCTAGAGTAATGAAACATATGGTGGACTAAGTTTACATAGGGGAGTACATCTAGGTTAGATGCCACTTTGTTTAACCCTACATATTTGAGTGTTATAATGTCTAATCTATCCTCTGCCTCATTCAATCCTTATTCATCATCATTGTCTTATTCCACAGTCTTTTCTACATGGTAGAACAATTCATTATTATGTGTATCTTTAGTAGCTAATGTAATAGAGTTGAAATTGGTGTCTCGAAAGATGATGCTTATTCCATAAGAGTAGAGGAATGGGACTTGTTATTATTTATTATCTCTATATGTTTCAACTTTGGTTATTGATTTAATGGTGGAATAATGCATAGAAGTCCTTTAAAAAATCATAGAATACTTTGAAGCTCTTAGTAGATAACAACTGAAGGTGAGTCAACTACTTTGAGATGACAAGATTTAAACTTTAATTTTGGAATCAACTTGAGTAACATGAGTCATAAATGACAATAATTTTAAATTAACTTGATTTAAATATGGTTTGGATCTTTAGTTTTATCCTAATGGCTTTGAAATTTTACTTTGAGGAAATAACCAATCACTGTCTTCATTTTTCCACATGGCCTATCATCATAGGCTTCAATTTTTTAGTGAAGTGACTTGGATTTATACCCTCCAAAATGAACCCCATCAACATTTAATTTTCATTTACAACTAAAAATTTACAAATATATGTGTACCACCTCAATAATGCCTTATGACATGTACTCAAAACTTGACACCTTTTCAAACACTTTAGCTTTTTATTTCAAATATTCAACCATTTGGGTGGATAGCATGAAACTTTTCCAAGTGTCATATTCCAATTAGGTCACTCTCTTTTAATCATCATGTGGCTCTATCCACTTTCATCTTTTGGCTGATGTGGTTTTGAAACTCATATTGTTTTTCCAAGTGGCACCTTCCAATTGGGTCATTCTATTGCAAGGCTTTATTGTATGAAAGTTGTAATGGACCCAAATGTTACAACACTTTTCCAAGTATCATACTTTGATTTGATCACTCTTCTCTAATTATTTCATGTCTCAACCCATTTAATCCTTTACCTAACATGGCCTTGGAACTTTTTCTACTTTTCCAAGTGGCAAGCTCTTATTTTCTCTCACTATTGTGGGGATTTGTTATGTGAAACTTCTAATGGACCTAAATGTTGCGACCTTTTTCTAGGTGTCACATTTTGATTTTATTTTGTAATTTTTGGATTTCATGGCTTCTTTGATGGTGTTATTTTCATAAGACATGGGTCCAAATTTATTTATCCCATTTCACCCAACTACCAAGTGGTCTTCATATTATATTCAACTATCTAGGATTATGCAACCATCTACAAGTGTCATGTTGTCATGCAATTATAGTATTTATAAGTGAAACATTTCACCTTAACTATGAGGGGACATGACTAGGTGACAAGTGGCATGATATGATGGGATTACATTATTGTGATACTTTAGAAATTAATTCTATGCCTTAGAAGGTCATGAATAGGTGCCACATGGCATGTTTTGATTGAGTTATGGGGTCACAAACTATGTAACTTCTTTATGGACTTGGAACATCATGACTAAGTAACAAGTGGTAGGATCCCATTAGATCATGGGGTCTTATACTTTACAACTCCATAAACTTGAAATGCTACAAATGAATGACAAGTTTTAGACTCCCATTAAATCTTGAGGTTGTAGACTTTGTAGCTTCTTCATGAGATTGTAATGCTATGATTGTGTGATAAGTGGTAAACTCCCATTGGATCATGGGGTCATTCAATTTTTCAAAGGTCAAATTATATATGACAGAGTTTATAAATTTATATGGTTAAGTCACTAATACATGCAACATTACTACATGTCAATCGAGGTTGTGCCGGCATTGGGATCCTACCAAATAAATGTGTAAAATTTTAGCAAATCATGAGATAAAAGGATAAGTTTAAAGTCATAAACCTTGAGTACAAAATCTGACTTGGACCTTTGTCTAAAACTCAAAATTAAGGTATGTCATAGTCTCGAATATGAATTTTGACATAATTAAATTTAAATCATGATTCAAAATCCTTAATTAAGTAATTTTTGTCGAGTTCTAGGGATCATACCTTGGATCTCTACACATAACACCTCGGGAGAGCACTTTTAAACAAATCAGATCATTAAAAATCTCAATTAACTAGACATTAATGAAATATTTAAAAATAAATTCATTAATTATTTGTCATGTAATAACATGAATTTAAATATTTCAAGTCATACAAAGGGGAGTTTTGGTAATGTGATGCTAATGGTAAGGTATTTCTTAGGGTGAATGACCCAAATTTTTCATGGGGTCCCCATTTTGGGAAATGGGGCATGTTGATCTAAATAAATGGTGACCTTTATCAAGAACATATAAATGTGTTAGAATTCATAAATAATAGTTTAGGATAACCCTTAAGTAGTCACTCCTTGGTGGATGTAACAATTATTAGAATTATTTCTCCAAAACTAACAACTTTTTACTTGATGGATAAAAGACTGAAAATCTAAAAAATTATTCATACTATGTGTGGGTATTTTGAATTGATTGACCAACATGCCTTTGGGTTTCATAATCAATGATTTCAAGCTTTATGTCATTAAACATAGGTTATGATAAATAATTTTTAGATATATATAATTAAGCAAAGCTTTTAAGCAGATGACTTGGGTATTCTTTGCTTCTAACCAAGCATCCATAGCCCTGACAGAGATACCTTTGGCTCCACTCTAGGCCTTATTCCACTGCTAGCTAGGCATCCATATCCCTAGTGGAGGTTACCCAAATTACCTTCAAAGGAATTTAACTTAGAGTGTCGACTCTATTTCAACTCGATACATGTATATTTTGCCTTTTTTTGTTTCCAAACAATTGGAGGTTAGGAACCAATTTGTTGGATAGGTTCTAAGGGATTTTAGAACATTCACTCAAAAACCATTCACTTTTAGTCACTTTTAGTGACTAATTTATTCCTAGGTAATCTTATGATGTGAGATTAAGTGACAGTATTTATGGACTTTTATAATGAAGACTTTTATTCAGTTAAACATTTGCTTGTTAGAACTAGATTGTAATCATAATAAAAGCATAGACTCCATGAAATGGAAACTTCAAAATTAAATTATTCCAATTTTTTGAACTAATACGTAATGTAGTCTCTCACTTTAGATAACCAACTATTGGGATGTATATTGTTTTTAACACTTCAACTCTTCAAATTTCATAACTTGGGGAAAATGTAGGGGAAATTTGAGACTCTACCTAGAGGGATTATTGTTAAGCTATAGCACATAGTGACTAATCTAAGGAAAGAAAAAAATTGAAATCAAACACACAACAAGAATGAAAAATATAAAGGAAACTACTCTACCTCTACCTATTTCTATAGTAAACTAACTCATTCCTTTGGTGAGGGTACAAAGGGTAGTTGATAAGTAGTGATTCAAGTACTATATATTCACTAGTAGTGCCAAGCCATTTCCTTGTAAGTCTTTTAATGTAAACACATTATCGCCCAATATCTATGCAATTTGATAGAGTCTGAACCAAAGGGGTGTGAATTTGTCATTTTGGCCTTTTTTCTCATGGGATTTATCCAATAGTAAGAATAAGTTTGAGATTCGTAAAGTTTCAATTTTATCCCTTTTGTCAAACCACCTTTTGACCACATCCTAGTGTTTTATAAAATTCTTGAAGGATTCATATTTGTCATCTTCCATCTAGATGATATTCAATATCCTTGATTGTATTCTGTCATCATCATCCATATATTTGGCCATGAATTCATAAGTAGGTAGCTTTAATATAATGGGAAATATGGGTTATTTACCATGCACTAATAAGAATGGAGATGACTTGAGATCCTTCTTGTATCTAGTTTGATCTACCTAGAGAGCATATTTTAGTAGTGACTACCATTCCCTTAGCTTTTTATTTGTTGACTTTTTAAATTTCATTCATGAATTTTTTCTCATTGATTTTGCAACACCATTTCCTTATGGATAATGATTAGAAGAAAACTTGAAAATAATATTGTTTCATAGGCCCACTCTATAAATTATACATATTATAAATTTGGGACATTATCTCATTCCAAATATAAATGGGTTCTAAACCTATTTGTAATATTTTCCTCTAGGAATTTGATGACATCAATTGCCTTGCAATTATTAGTGGCAATTGATTGTGTTCAACTGGTACAATAGTTAGTGGTTTTCAACATGAATTTGTGTCTTGATGAAGAGTTAAGATTGATGAATCTAATGAAGTCCAATCCCCATTGGGTAAATGACCTTGTTTTAATCACTGGTTGTAAGGCATGGCTGACTTTATTTCTTTATTATTAAACACTTGACATTGATGACATGCTTAAATGTGAGAATGTGAATCCTTAAATAATGCTGGCTAGTAATAACCTACTCTAAGTATTTTATGGGCAATGGTTTTTCCTGAAGGATGTCCACTTCCCAATTTCTCATGGAAGTCATTAAGTATGTATGCATCTTCCTTTCTAGAGATGCATCTAAAGTAGATCCCTTCATAGTTTTTCTATAAATAACTCCTCTTTTGATCATGAAGTGATAAATTTTGATCTTGAATTCTCTCCTCTGCTCTCTTTTAAATTCCCGAGGGGAAAGTTCCATTCAATAGGTAAAATATAATGTCTTTATACCAATATTCACTTGAGACCTAGTCTGTTTCTACCTACAAAACATCAATCCAATGATCATTATTAGCAATTAACTAAGTTAAGCCTTATCCCTTGATCATATTGGCTAACTTAATCTCTATGTCATATTATTAGAGCTTTGTCATCCACTTCCCTCATCTTTCCCCTAACTTAATCTAGCTAAGTATAAGCTTAAAGGTAGGGTCAGATACAATGGCATGAGTCTTGTTTCTATGGTTGTAATGTTTAAACTTTTTTATAACCTTCACCAAGATGTACACTTATTTATCAAGGAGTGGATATTTCAAATTTATCATCCTTTAATTTTTTACTCATTAAGGTGATCAGGTGTTCTTTATCATCTACTTTTTACATTAAGATAAAATAAATTATGTGATCAAAAGCAAACGAATAAAGGTAGAAATCTTTACCAAAATTTGGGATAATTAATATAGGTGCCTATACTATGGATTCCTTAATGTCTTGGAAATATTTCTTAGCCTTGGAAATCTAATCAATATTATCATCCTTTTTCAACATAGCATTTAGGGGTCTGACAATTTAAGCAAAACCTAAAATGAATTTACGTAAGAAGTTCATTTTTCCAAAAAAATATTTTAACTCTTTTTTGCTATTAGGAAAATCAACCTTAAAGATAGCATCAATTATGTTAAGATCAATATCCATATTATCCTTCATGATTAAGTTCCCAAGATCTTACACTTGGTTACATAAAAGATATTTTTCTTGGGGTTTAGAGAGATACCAAAGGTCCTACATTTATCCAAAACTTGTTGAACATGCATCATGTGATCTTTCATATTCTTAGAGAAAATGGTTAAGTTATCCATGTAAATAATAATGCACTTACTAATTAGTCCTTATAATGCATGATCCATGGCATGTTGAAAGGTAGACCCAACATTTATGAGTCTGAAAGGCATTTTCTTATATGCAAACATTCCCCACTTGGTCATGAAGGTAGTTTTCATCATATCTTCCTTGTGGACCAGCACTTGGTTGGAGACAAAAATTCCATCTAATAAAGACATCATTTGAGAGCCACCAAACATTTTAATTACCTTTTACAAAGAGGGAAATGGGTAGTTATCCTATTTTGAAGATATATTAAGGTCACCATTATTCTTTCTAAATGGGACCAAGTTGGCCACCTATGTGGAGTGTTTGATTAGGAACATAATTCTCACATAAGTAACTTCTTCACTTCCTTATGAATGAGAGGCTCTAGAAGTGAGTTTACAGGTATCTACCTTTTCCTAAAAGGTTTTCATGCTTCCTTCAAAGGGATCATGTCAGTGATGAATTAGCTATAAAAGAATTTGATATCTTTGTAAGACCATGCAAGGATGTCCTTGAATCTAGAAAATATTTTTTTATATTTAGTTAACTCTTCCTTGGTATAGATCAACCTAATTTTTATACTTTGGGGATTCTTCAATGAACCCAAATTAATTTTCTTTTAATATCTACCACTTACTTTAGGTACCTTGGTGTCACTTTTTGACTTATCTTGATCAAATATCCTTTATAGAGAGACCATGCCCTTAGGAATTCTATTCTTATTAATTTATATTATGCCATATTCATTAATTTTGACCTCCTTTATAGACTCTTCTTATTCATCAATTATGTGTGACTCAAATACTCCATAACTAGTCATGAAATCAATGATTTGTTTATCATCATCAAACACCTAGAATTGATTGACATTATCTAGCACAGAAGGGCATGATATCATTTCACTATAAACTTATACAATTTGAGAGCCTTGGGTGGGGCTATATTTGCTATTATGGAATCCAACACATCTACCAACTAATTTTTATCCTTAGGTATAGAGGCAATGTTAAAAAAATTTAAACTCTCAATCAAATCCATGATCTAAATTTATATTTATTTAAATAATAAATCTTACATTTATATTGATTATTTACCTATTTAATCACTAATTTTGATTCACCATAGACTAATAATTTCCTTACCTTGTGCCTGATGGTGAATTTAAGTCCTAAGATTAAGGCCTCATATTCTACAGGATTATTAGTAAATGGAAATTGAACTCTATAAGATTCCAAATATTATTTTCCAACTAGATTTGTTAATATGATACCCACCCCTAATCCTTGTTTATCTCTCACACTATCTAAGTACATCATCTAGAATCTTTCATCTTTGGCCACTGGGTTGCTTTCATTTGAATCATTAATCTAAATAGTATATATGCCCAATTATATGGACTAAAAGTTTACCTTTTAATTCATAGCATTATACTATGTTATCATGAATTTCATTCTTAGCTCTCACTTGATTCAGATTTGATTGGGCACACCCCTCCAAGTTAACCACATGTGTGAACAATTAGTTGGCATGTATGCATTTAGGGATTGTGTCCAATCTCTACTTAATAACATCCCATATGCTTTTAGGATTTATATGTTGAATGTTGATGAACTACTAAATCAAGGGTTCATGATCCAGTTGTTTATGAATATTTAATAGTTATCCTACCACCTTGAACTTTGACTTGCCCAAATGGACAAAAAATATATCATAATTAATTATACTTAGTCCCAACTTTTCATAAATACCTACAGACATTATGTTAGCAGATGCCCTAAAATCAAATAAATAATTATGCACATTTTTTCCAAAAGTTCTAATAGTCAATAGAAATGGAGGGATCTCAACCTTAATTTTATACATTACCATGTTTTCATTTTTATATTTGGATTTACCTTTGTTTGATTTCTTAGTTAATGATTTTAGTAGTAAATCATGTTGCTGAGTGATTTGAACAAACTCATGCAAGGTGATATTGGCTTAATTTTATTCATATCTTCCATAATGTTTTATACACCTTTGGATCCAATTATATCCAAATTTACGGTTGGTTGAGTTTCATTTCCATTAAGGGGAGGAGGATCATTATTGGTCCTATGATTTTGGGGATTGTCAACTTTGTTAAGTGGTGTAGAAGTTGTCACAAGTTCCATTTGGGCTCTATTCCTTAAGGCATAATTGATATTTTGGTACTATTGAAAAGAGTGGATCTCATCCATATTAATTTTAGGCTCATTCTCTTCTCAGTTAGGAAACTCATAAGTTTCAACCATAAGGGTTTTTTTGGTAGCTTTGGATCTATTTTATGGTGTTCTTATACTTTAGAAATTACTAGTATTACTTTGATTGTCTAGGACAACATCATCACTTTCCATCTCACCTCAAAACATTTCAAAGGCATTACAAATTTTATGTAGTCCATCTCTCCATGTTAAGTCATGTTATGGACCCTACACCAATTGGGAAAGGCCAATTCATAAATATTTATTTTAGGCATCTTATTGGTTAGGGGTTCATTATTGTTGTTATTATTAGATAAATTGAAAGTCTATTGTAATTTTAAAATGTGTAATTTATATTATAAATGTCCCTCATGTTTCCCATTTCCATTTACAAATTTAGAAAGTCTACCTAGTTTTTGGACCATTCTCTAAATTTATTATAGGTCTCCCTTTGAGGATTTAGCCTTAGTGTTCTAGATAGGTTTCTAGACAATATTTTGGGTATTGGAGTTGTTAATTAGGATGAAAGCTTGACATTTGTTTTGGGGATGAACCCTAGTATTAGACTAATTAAAGAATCTTAGATGTTGACTATGAGTTGCATGGCTCAATGGTAATTGATCGAGGCCAAGTATTTTATTTAACAAATGCACATTCTAATTTGCATTTAGAACTAGGTTCAAAGTACATAAAGTGGGGTTGATGTTTGGGATAGTAAAGGTAGGATGCCCTTGTGGTTGTATTTACTTATTAATATTTATGGCCTATACATATACAAGTGGTAGTGTGTTTTGATGTATATGGACCTATGTATAAATATAATAGTCATTATGTCTAGGGTATTCTTTATAAATTTCAAGTGCTTATTCATCTGTAGGCTACTAGGGAACTATGGTGAGGTTATATATCTTATAGAATTTAGCATTAAAGGTTTTTGGGTTCACTCAGGTCTCATTTTAGGATACTAAATTATTGATAAATAATCTTAGGGCTACTGACCCTCCCAAATTATGTAATGAAGGTATCATTAAACTAGTTCTACCTTATAATGGAATCCTCTAGTAAATTAAGGAATGAGTCATACGATACTTCCCTAAAGGTAAATGAGAAAAGTATATAGGATACATATTCATGGATGGAATTCAAAATCACAATATATGTCTTAAATGACTTGATATGTTCTTTAATAGTTATGCCTTCAGATGGATTGAAGAAGGGGAGGTACTTTTCAAAATTCCTAGGTAAATTATACACTAGACCAGGAACATTTAAGAAGGATCATCCTAACCATGCCATGATTGGACTAATGTAAAATAGAGGAGGTGGATACCAATTTACTAGAGAGGTATCATAGGATTTGTAATTTTTATGCCTCCCTTTTTCATCTCAAACTTTGTGATGGGTTTTTAAAGATCCAAGGGGAATTCTAGTTTTAGAGTGGGATATGGTCCAAATCCTAGGTAACTCTAGGATGATATTCAAAGGATCTATGCCAAAAATTTATAATACCAAAAAGGTTCATCAAATATTTCTAAAGAAGGTAAATATTGGCCAAATCAAGATAAAGGAACTCCATAGAAAGGTCCATAATCAAGCAGAGTGGTCTTATTTTAACTTTATCAATTTTTATCCTTCAAAGCTTTAGAGCCTACATAAACTTTTATCAAAAACTTGGTCTAACCTAAAAAGATCAATGTTATACAAGATATCTCAATCAACCTTTAGTGTATTACACTTATCAAACCATTTCAAAGTAAAATCATTCAAAGAATACCTTATTATTATGTGAATGAACCCACTTTAGATTTTTAAAGCCTTGGTTCAATGATCTTTCATATATAATTAACTAGACACTGATCTTTACACTTATTTGCTATAAATATAAATTTCTTAGTTCAAATTATGTAGATATTTACAAATATAGATGAAATAAAGCCTGATCTATTCAAATAATTCAATGGCATGCCTATCTTTAATGCTCTTAGATGAAATTTAAATATATTAGAGGGATAATTCCAAAATATATTCAAATTTGAGACAATACTTGAAACACCTTTTAAAATAAACACATCTTCATAGAGACCCTTCAAAGTTTGTAAAGATGTCATAAACAATGAATAAAATCCATAATGTTTACACCAATATTTGTGTATATAAATAAATTATTCTACATTTCAACCAAAATACATAGCAATTTTACTCAAAACAAAAAAATAAGGCCCTCCTAGAGCCAAGTTTTCTTTGTTGATGTATATTTGTGTCAAGGATATAATGTAAACAATAGAATAATATTTATCAATTTATTATGTAGGCCCTGTAAGACCTTTGGGATTGATTCAATTTTTATAGAATGATAATGTGACTACCACCTTTTAGTCTAAAAGAATACCCTATTTTAAGGATATTATTGGTTTTATATTGACACAATTTGCTAAAATTTCTTCTTGTTTTTATGGTGAAAATTGCTTTATATTTTGCCAATTTATTGCCTAAGCTTAAACAAACAAATGAATATTTATGGTAGGGAGTAATATGAGGTGATTCATGTTGCAAAAATATCAAAATGGAAGGAAGGGTTGAGCAAAAAATAAGATTTTCCTTGCAATAAAAATGATCAACAAATTTCTTTCTAATATTAGTGCGAATAAAACTAACATTTATAAGATTTTACTGTTGGACTCAAATTATAAATACAGTGGTTATTCTAGGGTAAATAAAATTCATATACTTGAAATTATGATTTAAAATAGCAACCTATAACAAATTTCATTAAGCACATTTGTTTGTAGAGTAGAAGGGAAATAGAGCATATGCGAACAAATTTTGTTAGAATAGTAGAAAACACAAACTAACAAGGTGTATTTGAAATACTACTATAAGATTTAACCATTATAAAAATGAGACCATCTACCATTTTCAAATCTTGATAAATAATAAAATATAAAAGAAATGAAATAGTGAAAAAAAATTATTGGAATTATTCTTTATATTTGTATTAACTTTCCAAAGTTCTATTCTGAAGTAGAAATGAGAGGGAAAACCCCTATATATAGGCCTCTTTCATGCCTAATATGGTTAAATTGGTTAAAAAAGAACCAAATACATGCCAATTATAACTTAAACATAAGTTCTTCATGTTCTAAAAAAACTAAATAATATTGACTATTCCAAGTAGGAATATTTTTACAATATACTAAGCAAGACTAAAACATGAAATTCATTAAATAAAAAATCTTGACAGATGGTTATCTTACTCCTAAGGTACGAGGATAGGATCTTATTGATGTATATGATGAAGAAGCTCTGACTGTGGTAGAATATGAAATTGAAACCATAGTAGTTGAAGGAGTATTCCCTAGTGTAGCTAAAGAGGAATAACTTCTAAGAGGGGATGAAGAGGAGGAAGATCCTATGGTGACCATCTAATGTTTGATAATTGCCTACATATTAGCTTATATTTACCCTCTCCATGCCTTACAACATTTTTTGTAATCATTGTCGATCAATTTTAAATCTATAATGGGCTCTTTCAGTAATTTGATGGTGATATCTGACATTGTATCATGTTTAGCTAAGAGGGGTCTTATGGCCTCACTGATTACCACTACCTTTTATATTATTTGGTCAGTCAATTATACTAATTCTACCATATCTTTCCTAAAATTCACTCCCCAAGATAGATCCTACTTTCTAAAATTTACAATGAATTTTTTGAGTTAGTTTATAAAAGCATCCTTGCTGACAATGGTGCCATCTCTATTAGCAACGTGTGTGATCTTAGCATCCTTAAGCAGAGTTATAACTATATCACCCTACTGGGTGAGATACTAGCCCAAGGATCTCATATCATCAATCCATTGGTTCAAGGATTTTCTTCTTTCAATGATATTGGATTGAGTGATGCTCAAATCCTCTAAGGGCATTAGGTTCAATTCTTCATATTTCTTCATTCTAATCAACTTGACCAAGTTGATTACCTTGTTGTCATACATAACATAGGTTCTCTATGCATTAAGGATCCTATTATAGATTTCATCTCCTTTCACTTTATACTAAGCCAAAGTATTCATTGTATCAAACATGACCTCAACTATCCATTTTACCTTTGTGATAGTCTCCTCTATCAATGTGGCTTTGTGTTGTTGCTCTAGCTTCATTATTATATATTTCATACCTTTTAATAATTCTATGGATACATTTCCATATGCCTTTAGAGCTAAGAGGTCATCTTCTTCATACTATTGTTGTTGGATAGGTTTAGCTCTCTTTTTCTTAGTTAATACAAATAGGGTTTCTTCAGACTCATACATAATTATCTAATCTAGATGAGTTACCTTACTTTTGGTTAGACTCTTCATTACTCTAAACTTTTTGTCAAATTCTAATGAGATCTGTGGAGGGTCCATTATAACCAAATCCTACCTCTCTATCATGGCCAAATGCATTTATTTTATCCAAGATTTATCTAAAATATCCCCTTGAGGCTAAGTAGATGGTAGAATTTGATGAGTTGGTGTCAGTTATTAGAAGGTAGCTATCTAAGAAGTAACTATGGAGGTGATCAGGGTAAAGGCAAAACAAGGGATTAGGTGGGAAGTTCTACTTCTAAGGATTAATAAGACTAGTGCTAGTTGGAGAACTAGTTGGGAACAAAGGAACCTAGGGTATGAAAATAGTAGGCCTTTTCTTTGGTAATTAAGGACCAAGCCTAGGTATGGGTCTAGGTAGAATTGGAGGTAAACTGGCCATCATAGAGACCTTAGAAGTGGATGATACAAAAAACATATTTATAGTGGGCAAAGGGATAGTCATGGGCTTAATTATAGATCTAATGAGGGGCTTATAGGGTATTAGGTTCATGTTCTTAGGTGTTGGGGGTTCATAGAATATACCCAAAGGCTAGTTACTTAGAAATAAGGGAGGGAGATAAAAACATTCTTGACCTTTCATAATTGGTTTCTCTTTGATAGGAAGTAGGAGAGGTAGATTTGATGTGGAATATATTGGTGCCATAGTGGGTGGTGTTACTTCCATAACTGAAGGTTAATAAGTCACCATTAAATGTTCTACTTGTATTGAGGTAACTATATAGACCTAGGATTGGGTGTTAGATTTTGTTTCTAAAATAAAAATTTGCTTAGTATGTTTCCTAGTCTTAACTATTCCCCTTCCCAAAGTGGGAGACAATGCTTGTAATATCCTTTGACTAAGTTGAGGGTCAATTGGTCTTTATTATTCTACATAGTCAACATTAATTATGAATGTAGATGGACCTATTTGAGAACCCTTAGGTTCAAAAAATTCATAAAACTTGCATCCTTTAATCTATCCTCAACAAGTGGAACTCCATATTCTTTCAATCTCTACTTCACCTCTTGATCATTGGTGGTATTGATGTATAATTTATCTCCACCTTCAAGCTCATGGTGATATGTGATGTTAAGGTATGACCTATGTTTGATGCAATGCTTGAAGGCAAAATGGTTTGGGTCCTATTGTCAATTGTCATCTCTCTTCAAATAAAAATTAGGCCTTTTCTTAGCCACATTAATGACAAAGTTCTAATTTTTAATCTAAAACTAGAAAATGATAGACAGTTGAGGATGAACCAATGCTCTCCTTTTATTTTTTCATAATTCATCCACCCTTATGAGTAACTAAAAATCAATTTCTTACTCAAATAGTTTATCTATAATTGTAATGGTTAACCTAAGGGGTTTGTCTTAATCCCAAATATCTTTATAATTATACAATTTAGGTAGTACTAGCAGGCTCCTAGGGTACTCAGTGTTATTTGAATTTCCTTTGATAGTTTGGACATGGGCCTTTTACGGATTACCCTATATACTATAAGATAAAAGTGTTCATATTTGGCCCTCATCTCCTACTTATATTTATACACTCTAACCTTTGAGAAATTATGATTCATAATCCATTTTATTTTTGGCTCCCAATTGGTGAACTATGGGAACTTTTGGGTGGTGTAGATAGCATCCACTAGGTAGTACATCATATAAAAATGATCCCCCTAGTTGGCCATAACCTTTTTGATCTATTCTACCATGTTACAAGATATAATCTCTCCCAAAGTGGGAGTATTTCCATCATCTATAACCATAGACAAAAGTGGGATCCACTTATCATGTACATAACCTGTGTCTTTGGTCCCATATAACTGATTCATCATGGCCAACCTCATTCTTACTCATTTTTATAAATTGAGTAATGGGAATTCGGTTGGTTTTGGTTTTTTATACAGATTTACCCTTGTTATTAACCCAATATCTTAAAACTTCCTTGATATCATGGGTTTAGATCCATCAAGTGATAGTTTCCGGATTGTATACAATCTCTAGTTTGAGAAAATCATAGTGAACTTGAAAGGCTATCCTAGCTATGAAGGCAATATCTTGGGAAAAATTCAAATATTTAATTATATTATTAATATACCTAGACTAAATAAACATATGGTGGATCAATTATACATAGGGGAGTACCTATGAGTTAGATATTGCTTTGTATAACCTTGCATATTTGAGTGCCAAAATGTCTAATCTATCCTCTACCTCATTTGATCCTTCATCATAATTGGCTCAGTCCATAGTCTTTTCTACATGGTAGAGCAAGTTTTTATAGGTTTTATCTTTGATATCTAATGTAATATAATTTAAATTGGTGTCCTAAAAGATGACGTTTGTTCCATAAAAGTAGAGGAATGGGACTTGTTCTTAATTGTCAGTGTTTGATGTTTCATCTTTGGACATGGTTTCAAATTTTGTGATTTTTGAGCTTGTAGATTACTTTAATGGTGGAGGAATGCACATAATTCCCTATAAAAATCATATAATACTTAAAATATCTTATCAAATAACAACTGAAGGTGAACCAATTACTTTAAGATGGTAAGCTTTAAACTTCAATTTCAAAATCAACTTGAGTAATGTTAGTCATAAATGGAAATTATTTTAAATTTCCTTGATTTAAAGCTGGGTTGAATCTTTAGTTTCATTCTAACGACGTCAAAAATTTACTTTGAATAAATAACTAATCATTGTCTTCACTTTATCCACATGGCCCATCAACATAGGCTTGATTTTTTTAGTGTAGTGACTTGGCTTTATATCCACTAAAATGAACCACATGTGCATTTAATTTTCACCTACAACTGGCACTTTTCTAATAGCTATGTGACACCTTGATACTACCTTGTGACACATACTCAATATTTGGTGCCTTTTCAGTCACTTTAGCCTTTTATTTCAAATATTGAACCATCTGGGTGGATCAAATGATACTTTTCTAAGTGTCATCTTCCAATTGGGTCTCTCTCCTTTAATCATTTTATGGCTCCACCACCTTTTATCCTTTAGATGATGTGGTCTCAAAACTCTTACTAGTTTTCCAAGTGGCACCTTCTAATTAGGTAATTCTATTGCATGGCTTTGTTGTATGAAACTTATAATGAACCCAAATGTTGTGACACTTTGCCAAATGTCATCTTTTGATTGGATTGATCTTCTCTAATTGTTGTGTGGCTCAAACCCTTTCATTATTTGTCTAACATGGATTTGGAAATTCTACTAGTTTTCTAAGTGGTAATCTCTTATTTTCTCACAATATCATGGGGCTTTGTTATATTAAACTTATAATGGACCCAAAAGTTGTGACCTTTTACTAGGTGTCACGTTTTGATTTGATTATGTAGTCATTGGGTTTCATGGCTTATTTTATGGTTTTATTTCCATGATACATGGGTCCATATGTCTTTAGACCATTTCACCCAACTATTAGGAGATTTCCATGTTGCATCTAACTATCCAAGATTATGCAACCATCTCCCAAGTATCACATTATCATGCAATCGTAGTATTTAAAAGTGAAACATTGCACCTTAATTGTGAGGGGGCATGATTGGGTAACAAGTGGAATGATGTGATAGGATCACATTATTGTGATAATTTATAAATTAATTAGATTCATTAAAAGGCCATGACTATGCACCATGTGTCATATTTGTATTGAGTTGTGTGGTCACAAACTATGTAACTTCTTTGTAACCTTAGAATACCATGACTAAGTGACAAGTGAGAGGATCCCATTATATTGTGGTGTTATGAACTTTGTAACTTCTTCATAAACATATAATATTGTGACTAAGTGACAAGTGGTAGACTCTCATTGGATCATGGGGTCACAGACTTTATAACTTCTTTATGGGATTGTAATGCCATGATTGAGTGACAAGTGATAGACTCCCATTGGGTTGTGGGGTCAATCAATTTTTCAAAGGCCAAATAATATGCAACAAAGTTTGGAACTTTATATGGTCAAGTAACTAATGCATGTGACATTGTTTCATGTCAATCTAGGTTTAGTTGGTGTTGGTGCTAAATAAAATTTTGAAAGTTTACCAAATTATGAGATAAAAAGACTAGTCTAAAGTCATAAACCTTGAGTACAAAATCTGACTTAGACCTTTATCTAAAAATTTAAATTAAGGTATGTCATAGTATTGAATATGATTTTTGGCATAATTAAAGTTAAACCATGATTTAAAAACCTTAATTAAGTAACTTTGGTCGAGTTTTAGGGATCATACCTTGGATCTTTGCATGTAACCCCTCATAAGAGCACTTTTAAACAAATCAAATCATTAGAAATCTCAATTAACAAGACATTAATGAAATATTTAAAAATTACTTCTTTAATTAATTTTCATGTACTAACATGAGTTTCAATATTTAAAGTCGTACAAAAGGGGGTTTTAGTCATGTGATGTCAATGGTAAGGTATTTAATAGGGTGAATGAACCAAAATTTTCATGAGGTACCCATTTTGGGAAATGGGGCATGTTGATATCAACAATGATGATTATGGTAATGAAGAAGATAATGGAGATGATGAGGAAGAAAAATTAGTGGAATAAAATAATGATAATGAGTAATAACATGAAAGTGATGATGAAGAAGAAATTGAGCATAATGATGGTGAGGAGACTATAGATGGTGCATAAGGAGAGGTAGAGGATATAAAAGAGAAAGAATAATGATTGGATGATAAGGGTTTGAATATTTTGGCTTCAAATAAATTAGAGTCACATTTTTAATTTCATGGATGCATTCAAAATAAGTTCATTATGTCAATAACCCCTAGTAGTAAGTATAACTTAATTATCATGAATGTGTCTCAACATCTACATGTTCAAACAATAAATATCAAGGAGGCTCAAATATATGGTAATAATATTCTAACTTTTTAATATTCAAAGCTCACTAAGGATAAACATGTTTTGTATTCATATTTTTATAATTTGGATATAGATGGTGTAGATATGGTTCTTGGATATCCATGGTTATAAATTTTAGGAAAAATCAATATAAATGTTCATAAGAATTTCATGAAGTTTTGGTATAGGAAAAATAAGGTCACTCCATAGGATATCATATTTGGAAAGGTGAAAATAATAGTCGAGGTATATCATGGGGATGATATTGAAGTAGGTGACAAAGAGATTATGAGGAATATTTAGATGATGAAATAGATGGAGAAATAATATAAGCTAAAAGGAAAACTTTATCTACTTAATAGATAAATGAACTACCAAAAGAAAAGGTATAAGAGGTAGAAGAAAAGTTGGATAAGTTAAAATTATCATAAATAGTTGAGGTATATAGACACCCAAATCATCATGAGAGGAAATAATCATGGAGACATGTGAGGGAGTGTCATACCAAAAATCACTTTGTATATATAGGAAATTATAATACCATTCACTATGGATATGTATGGAAGTCAAAGAACTACTATGATTAGGTATGGAATCATAATAGCACAATGGCATATAGAATATAGAATTAATGGGGAAATCACTATGAATATGCCTGGAATAATAAATACTATGGTTATACATGGAATTAGAGTAGTGAAATAGAATATGATACATGGAATCAAATGAGGAATAATTATGAATGGACACCAAGGTGGTATAGTTGTGATCATGAATTAAATTAGAGTAACACAATTGAATTTGTAAATAAGGTCAAATATATATCACCTACTAATATCACATACAAATGGTTAGATGATTGAAATCATAGATAAGTGTGAAATGATTTGAAGCACACTTAGTATTTGGTTTCTTCTTATGTTTTGTGGATGATACATGTCAAGGAGGGAAGGAATGTTATGTACCTAGGGATGTGATACATTAATATACATGGATTGATGGAGATGCCAACATGTGGTACACATCCCTCTTAGTTAGTTATATGGGGCCAATATATTAAGATAAATGTTTAACTTGTGAAATTAGTGAATTTGGTAATGGTTTGCCTATACTGGGATTAGGAGGTTATCCATCCATTGTTAGTTATATATAAGTCTATATAAAGGAGGGTAATATGATTGTAAATCAATCAAGTGTTGAGTAATATATTTGGTAGAAGTATATTGGATGTTTTCTCCTTGAAGAGACATTGTAGATTTATTCCTTCCTAAAGGAGTATTATATGGTGTTGCCCTACCTTAATGGTATTAATCTATTTCTACATTTATTGAATATTTGGGCTTCTTGGCCCACCAATATCTTTTGTGTTGTGTGTATATACATTATATTTTACATATTATAATTATTATAAGTGTGGATCATAACACTCTAAAATTTGTATACTATTTTTATATTAATTTGGGGCATGTGTAGTAATATGTGGTATTGTTATTGAGCAAACATGAAGATATCAGTTCAAGGGTTTTTAGTGCAATTCTTAGTTCTAAATTTTTATGACTATGTTAATTTATTATTGCACATTGTATTTTGGCACATATTCTTATAATGTGTTATGAAAGGATCCATTAATTAATATTTAAAATTTATTTTTTGAGTCATGGGAAGATGATATGTATCTATTTAGTATTTCCCATTATGTATTATGTTTTTATGTGATACTCTACAACATGTTCATGCCTTGGAAATTTTGAGATACATTTAATGTTTATGGTTCACTAAAGTGTGTTAAATATTTTTTAGGGTGTAAATCAATTAATGTAAGTTTCTAGTTATTTCACCTATATAAACATTCCCTTATACATTTATATAAGAGGTTAGAATGGTATATATTGGACAAATTAATGGAGCTTAACAAATAATTGTAAGTTATTTTTTTAGAGTTAAGATGCATTTTCCAAGATTATGAGTTAGCAATATGAGATCTATAGATCTTAACTTGTAACTCATCTCATTATGAGATTATAATGTCATTTTTGTCATTGTTCCTATTATATTTCATTTTCTTAAAATATAAAAAATATTTTAGTTCCATTGGTAAATTTTATTGTGTATTATGATGGTTGTATATCTTTAGACATATCTTAATTGAGATTTTTAAAAATGGCTGCATCAAATATGGCAACTAGGATAATTTATAGATTTGTAAGAGATTATTGGGAATATGTTTTATGGTATCGGCCATGCCAAGGTAGTTAAGATGTTATAGACTAGTTTTGATTGTATCAAATATAAGTAATTAATTATTGATAAAATTTAGTTTATTTACTTGTACTATATCCTAGCCAATATAGTCATTTCCTTCTAATTTGTATAAAACTATATGTTGGCTAGTAAATTTAGTTTTGGGTTATTCTAACTAAAATTTATGCTAGCAAATAAAGTTAGAATTAATAAGGATGTATTTGTTGATACATTATATATTATTCTAAATTGTATTATCACTCTATATAGTAGGATTTAGTTGGTTTCTTCTAGGATTTATCATGGTCAATATAATTATATCTTGAGTTTTTTTTTGAATTATATTATCAATATAGGTAATGTCTTAACTAAGGTAGTGGATTTATAATAAGGTATGATTCTAAAATTTATTGTCAAAAGAGATACAGTTGGATTGCCCTAAGAAAATTTAAACTTGTAGATGATATTTATGGACTATATAGAACCTTAGTCTTGTACACTTGGTAAGCTCAAACCTTGCTTATTCCTTCAACTTTTATACCTTTCCTACTTTTGTAAGCCTTGCATCTACTCTATCTTGTGCCCCTTGGCCTATATCTCCTAGTCTGACTAGTCTTATGTTGATGATCTAGGTATTATATCTTACATAGAATGATTAAAATGTACTTATCTTCCATCTCTATATATTCTAATACTATACCTACTTAAATTTTCCCTAAACACTAACATCTAGGATAAACACTAGTGTTGACATTAGTGTTTTGACCTAATATAAGTGTCTAGTTACCTAATGTCGTCCAATATTCAAATGAAATTTATCTTAGTGGTTGGCCTAAGTGATTTAATATGAGTTATTATTCCAAAGGGATTGATATAAATAAAATATCAACCCTCATTCATTCTTCACCTATAAAAATACTAATGAGACCAAGGAAACTTATCAAAAGGAATCTACCAAGCATTTAATTGAACAAATCTTCCCCATTTACATACCAATCATAGTTACAACACATATACAAGTCTAAAGTACTAAATGAGTGGCCCAAGATCTCAATTTGCTAAGTTAAAAGTGAAGTTACTATTTTAATTTATTTCCACATATTGCATGATTCACACACAAGACAACATGTAGGGGATAAATACATGATTTTGAGTCCCTATTATAAATTATTTGATATGTAGGTAGCACCCAATGATAGTGGGATATTTAGGGTCAACTTGACACTATGTGACCACTAACTCATTTTTACCCAAGGTCACCATAAAGATGAACAATTAGGATTTTAAAAATTCATGAGGAATGATAGTCCTTGACATAGATATGAATACACCAAAGAAAAGGTGAAGTCAAACACAAAAGCATATAGGTGGTCATATCATTTTTGATCATATATTTTTGACATGATAGTTACATCAAACCTAGATAGTAATGTTGACACAATGATCCCAAGATGATGTTATTGTCCAGAATGTTAAAAGTACCAGATACAAAATCTAACGATTATTCAAGGATAATATTATATAATTTTTTCTATCTATTCTATATCCTAAATTTTTTTAACAATAGAACCAACTAAGTATATTAATTCTTTGTCATTTCCATGCATAGTTATTTCAATTTCCTATATTTAGCCTATACTCAACATAATAAATTTAGTGTATGTTCATATCTAAGTTTAACACTCAATTTGCCTATTGTAGATTTAATTATCACCCTTGTGCATTCTAATTTCTATATTCTTAACCCTATTATACCAAAAATTATAGGATAATCCCCTTTATCTAATTTAGGTTTAAACATTTGGTGAACCTGATCTTTGAACATCAAAGCCTATGCTAATTAGGGTTTTTTTATTATTCTCGATTATTTTACTTTTTTACAAATTAAAAATAATAATTTGTGAAGAAATGGAAAATTTTAATTCAAAAACCTAATTCCAAATGGAAGATAAAGAAGCATTGATTACTCATCTCAATAATACAATGGCGTGATGGATGAATTTTTATATGTTACAAGAGATGAAATAATTAAACAAGATAAAACTTAAATTTCCTCACCTAATCATGGTAAATATTTATAAGTTAATATAATTTATTCCACACCCATTATATATTGGGGGCACGGTTTATGTGTTTAAACCTTTCTTTTCTAAAACTACTATTAATACATCTATCATGAAATTATCCATTGTTTCAACACAAATACCGATTTCAATGATTATTAATAATTACAACATGTTTTCATACCCTTTGGTGACTACTAAAATTGTTAATCTAAATCCCACTAGATCTATAATTTAAATACTCTTTCAATTTATAAATAATTTGTAGAACAAGATTGCAAACATAAAAAAAAAATCATTAAAATCCCTTCATGCTATGGATTCATAAGATGTGTTGCATAACCCTCTTGAACTTGATATATCTTTTCACCTTTTTCCAACTAGATTTGTTGCACCTAATTTCACATTTCATGATGAAAAGGGTGATCCTAAACAACATATTTGAACCTTTTATGTGGCATGACTTGACCATGCCTCAAATGATAAAATTTTAACCAAATTATTTCCATGAAGCCTCAAGGACTATGATTTGAGGTGGTTCTATGATGTACCTTTACAATATATAAAATAATTCAAACCTATTATAGATGATTTTTTAGCACACTTTTCCATTAATATTTATGAAAAGGTTTCCTATGCTCAAATTTCCAAAATCAAACAAGGAACTAATGAACCTATCATGGAATACATCTTAACATTTAAGACAATGCTAGTAAAAATGAATAATCTTATGGTAGATAAGGAGTTGTAATACATATTCAAGAAAAGTTTTCTTGCTCCATTACATGAATCCATTATTTTTAAGAAGTTCAAATCTTTTGATGACTTATGCCATGTTGTATGGGACAGTGAAATGAAGATTATGTTATTGAATAATCTCAAGTATGTATCAAACACACCAAATAAATATACATCTATTACCAAGTTTAAAATAAAACTAATTTATAAGGTAAAACCTCATAATCTTAAAAAGGAAACAACCATCACAGTTAATAAAGTTTCAAAAAAACCTAATTGACTTGCCTTATCCAATGCACCAAGGACATAATTCACATGTTTAATAAGTCCCCAACTTCATTTCTCTCATAGTTATTATAATTTTATCTTATATTTCTCCCTAATCATGTATATATTGATATGATTCTACATATACCCAAAGGATATGATGTGAATGCTTATTATGATTATCATCAAGGACTAGGACACTTTAAAGGAAAATGTTTTATCTTGAAGCACAATATTTTAATGATATTATTGATGACCAAAATATTACATTTGATTATCCTCTAAATTAATTAGGATCACAACCTAGTGATCACCATGAATACAAAATATTTGACAATCCTTTGCAATACCATTCTAAAAAGGAACAAAAAGTACAAATGGAATTTAATGAACATCCTCCTTCACCACATTATGGAAACCCACTAGATGAGATTATTGGTACTTACATATGACATATACCTCTTATGATTTATAGACCCTCTATTAATTTTGATGATAATGAGATTAAGTATGATGACTTTGATTTCCATTCTTTATCCATTCAAACATACCTTGATAAACACCCTATACATAGTGTTATGATTAATAATAGTTCAAGAAAGAATTTTTACATCATGATATTACTTACACACTTGGGTGTACTCATATTGATTTACACACTTCTAATATACTAGTTAGATCATTCAACTAGACCTCCTAAAAGGTTATTGGTGAGACTAACTTACCTTTACAAATCAGTCTCACAAATGTGGTTACTACCTTTTAAATCATACCTTCCATATAAATATTTGATATGTTATTGGGAAGACCTTGGATCTATACACTTTGAGAAGTACCTTCTACAATGCATGGGTATGTTAAATAAATTCATGTAAATTAGGTAATTATAGTGTCTAGAATCCCATACAAACATCCTCTTGAACAAGAGAAATTTATACCTATATAATTAGTTCCCAAGACTACTAAGGCTCATTTATGGTAAAAGGGTAAGAAATAGACAATCCCCTTTTTTAGGAGGCTATTACTTGAGAGACCATTACATCAGAGACATATGGTGGATTCCACATAATACCCATCTACTATGCACCATGTTTAGATATTTAGAGCACCTAGACATGTTCCTATTAATTTTATTCTAAATAAACCACATAGCACTCAACAATGGGTTCCATGAGCCCCTAATCCCATTAGTCCTACTAATGATTCATGACCACATAGTCTTATTTTACATACACAAATAATCATTGATATTAATGTGATAGATATTGAACCTATATATGATCCTTGAAAACATCATAATATTATTACACTAGGTTCATAGTGTGGAGATATCTATGGCCATCCATTAGATGGAATCATAGGATGATCTTTCCTTTTCAAAACATTCCAAAATACCTAAAAAATAAACATTCAAAACTCCAAAAAAAATAGTCACCAACATGTTATATTAACTCCTTAGTATCTGTGTTAGTTTCATGTTGATGGATGGAATACTTAGTTACTTATGAATAAACACATGTGTGTCACACTTCTACTTAAGTGTGATATAGGCATATAGAAATACATAATCTATTTTAGATGTTTAGCCTTCCCTCTACTCATGTCATGTAGACATTGGGGACATCCACATTCTTTGATCTTGATACAAACACATTATATGATTTAATGATACTCTACATTATCATGTTTGAGATTACACATGCATTTTTCCATGATTATATCTTACACAGAGAAATTTATATGATATACACTTGACATTTTTTCCTAACACATTGATCTATTGGATACTATGATGTGTTTCTACCAGTTGTTTATGCTTTACTTTATGCACTTACTTTAGTGTCTTTCCTTGATATTGTACTCTTTGTTTAAGAATTTGAATATGCTCCTTTACTTGTAGCCTATATACCTATGTATACTTTTATGGACATTTTAATATGTCACTTTTACTTTTATAGACATTTGACTAAGTCATATCCCTTTGATTGTGTGGCATTTGAACATGCCCCTTATTTAAGGTATATTTAGACCATTTCCTTTTGAATTTATTTTGAGTGCTCTTATGTGTGTGTTTTCTTACTTGTTTATCTTGGACTATTACTATCTATATATTTTCATGATCATTATCATGCATCTTAAGTCTTCATTTGATCACATTGGTTCTATTTGCTTCAATGATATACATACCTAAACATGTTCTTTATATATTCTACATGGTTGCATTCTTAGATTTTACAATTGTATTATCATTTTGAGTCAAGGTAGCTACCATTTCCTATATTTCCCTCACCTCAAATGGGGGTAGATAAGTGAGGGTATGTGACAGATACATGTTCTCTACACTTTTCATAGTTTTTAAATTTAGTGGGACATTCTTTATAATCATATTATTCACACTCATTCAATATATGATAATTATATTAGTTTTTAGATTCAGTGGGGGCATGATTTAGAATAATGTTCTCTATACTCATTCAATATATGGTACTTACATCAATTTTTAGATTCAATGGGGGCATGATTTAGAAGCATGTTATCCAAACTTTTTCAATATTTGGTACTTATATCAGCTCTCAAATTTAGTGGGATCATGTCATATGGGCATGACTTCCACACATTCAAAGTTTTTAGATTTAGTGAGGGAATGCTTTGGAAGCATGTTCTCCACACATATTTAGTACTCAACATCTCTAGATTATAGTGGGGGCATGTTTTGGAAATATGTCCTTCACATTGGTAATTATATCATTTTTTCAAATTTCTCCATATATATTTGGGGTATGCTTGGGAAGTATGTTTTCCACACTTACACAATTTTTTTGAGTTGGCCAAAGCACATAATAATATGATTCAAATTCATAGTTGTGGCATAATTTTATACATTATTACCATTAAATAGTTTCATCGTGAGACATATAAGGTGCATATGATATGAAATGTGTGATAATAATTCAAAATCCAAATCAATTTCAAATTCTAAAGCTCTTTCATGGATTTTTACCACATTATAAACCTTTCTATATTGACACCCCATAAAATTTTATGGACTTTATTGAGAAAATATACTATAGTTGTTGGTTTGATTTTTAGTATGGTTGAGGTGAATAAATCACTCAATCTCACTAAGTTTTTAGGTTGGATTTGATTTTATCATTCAACCTTGCCATGTTATAAGTATCATTAGGCTACATAGTTGAGCTAATCTCAAATACCAGATGGTAACTCACTTTTACTACAAATTTGAGGCAATGTGCCTTGTAATATGTCTCTCCATCTCCTTAGATATATGCACTTTATATACTTACTTATATTTGTCCTAATATTAGTTTTAGAGCCTGTTGATGCTTCAAAATGTACCATAGGTGCTCTTCAGTGTTGATTAATACTACTCATTTTAGGATTTGAAAATTCCAAGGCATGAGTTGTAGTTTATGAAAATTCAATGATGTATATGGTGGAATAGAAGTAGAGTATGAGAATTATACACAATATTTGTTTGATTTAGTGGTTGGGAGGCACCAGGGTTTAAATCTTTAGATATTCAATAGTTTTTTATGACTTAGAGGCTAAAATAAATGAGTACTAACAATGATCTTTAAGCTAGAGTGAATCTTGATAAAAATAAGAAAAGATAAGGGTAGACTAAGAAATAAATGTGATTACATGTTTTACTTCTCAAATATTATGACAAAATTCTAATTAGTTTGAGCACATTTGAACCAATTTATGTTATAAAACAACACAAGATCAAATTATATCACAAATCAAGAAAAATTCAAAGGAAAAATATGAATCATAAGTAAGAACCAAATTTACTTTAAATATTTACTATTATGATCTAAATAACCTAAGTACATACAAATATAGAGAAAATAAAATGAAGTATGCTTGATATCTTTACAGTCAATTTAGCATTTAGCATAAATTAACAACCCTATGACAAATAATGTAACTTAAAATAAGAAGAATAATTCAAATTCAAGATGATTATCTATAATTGAGAGGTAGCATGGATATTTAACAAAACTATATAGATAATCTTCTCAAAATTCCTTAGTTGTATTAAATTCTCCTGGTATACAAATGCTCAAAAAATCTCCCTTAAAAATGGTAACCATCTACCTATTTATAGGAAACATAGGTGGTTAACTAGTTAACATTCAAAATATCCACATATGGATAAAAATAACTATCCTTGATGTAAAGATATAAAGTGAAAGGTCACATGTCAACTTGACAAGAAAGACTATATGCTTACAAACTAACATATACTTTACAAAAGAAAGTCTCCCTTGATAGAATGCTAGTGGGCCCCTCAATTAACCTTGTATGAGGAAGTATTTCATCCTAGTGTATTATTCTTTGATTAGTTCAAAATACACTATAGGCTTCATTAAACAATCCTCTTTCTGACTTGCCAACTTATTAAACTCATTATCTACTTGAGATACAAGTTCCCTAATACATTGTGATTCTACAATTTGCTTCTTTGTAGAAATAATGATACCAAGGATCTTCTTGTTATCCTTAGTTGAGTGACCTTTGTTATCTCTAATGCCCTAGATGTAAACACCAACCTTTTTCTTGAATTTTTCATCACTAATTATGCCTATAGTAGTGGTTTGAGAAGGTTTATCTAATAGATTCCCCAAAAGTTTCTCAATCCAGTTTACGAAGCCTGTGTCTCCCTAGATAAATTTGTTGACATAATTACTCTAGGTAATCAAATCCTCTTTTTTATCCATCAAACTACCATGAAGATGTCCAAATGTCTAAGTTTGATAATCTTGAAATCCAAGGCCTATTTTATCTTATGTACCTTGATGAGCTCCTCCATTTGAGCTTGAAAATCTTACCATTGGGTGATTAAGGCTTGTGCCATCTCAATTTGATGGTTTAAAGCACTCAATATAATCTTGATTATTTTCAAATTCTTGAATGCATCCATCAAATATTTATTTAGCACATACAATATATCCTCAAGAATTGAAAGGAGGACCTAAGCTTCTAAATCTTGTTTTTCTTTCTCCAAGTTGAGAATCTTCTATTTCATTCCCTGAACTCTAGCCAAGGTCATTGTTGACTAGACTAGTACCATAATAGCTACATCTTCTTTAAATATAGGATGTTCCCTTGCTACCTACCCTAGAATAGGATTTAAGCCCATAAATGGTTCCACCTTTTGAAATGTGAACTCCTCAGTACCAACAATAAGCTTCTTCGTCACTACTCTCTCAAGAGTTGATGTATCTGTATTGAAATGGACTTAAGGGTCAGACTCCTTTACCTATGGTTTTTCATGAATCTCTACATTTGAACTCCTAGAGGCTCCTATGGTATTAATCCCTTGGATTTCCTTATTGTAAAATATCTAGATCCTTCTCTCTACTTGTCTATTCAAAATATCCTAAATCTAAGGCTTAACATTTCTTGAACATCAATGTCAACTTCAGTCAAATCTAGTGAGGGATAAAGAGATGCAATTTTCTACAACTTCTCATAAATAAACTAATCAATAATAATTGGTCAATAAATAGGATTCTCATCACTGAAGAGGTTAATTTCACTAGTAGGGTGAGTGAAAATTAACCTAGGCCTCTTTCTTGGTGTCAGAGGAACTAAGGCTAATTCTACCTATCTCTTTCCTCCATCTAATGGAACTAATTCTTTTCTTGCTTCCTCAGATGGATCATCTTCCTTATCAAAACCATAGGTAGTTATGATGTTAATAAGGGCACTTTCCACTATTTCTCTAGTTTTCAAAGCAATCATGCTAATAACCTCTACTAGGGAAGAAGGCCTTGGTGGGGATGCCTAAATTTAGGGACCATCACAAGGTCTATGCTCTATGATAGACTCTTGAATCACATCTTTACCTTTTCCTTTTCCATCCTTAGGTTTCCCAACCTAGGGTGACTATCAATTCTCTCTATTGAGGCTCAATAGATTGTCCTCCAATAGGTGGCTCTTGATGTGTAATCCTAAATGGTCCTGGAAATAAGTGATAATACAAGGGATGCAGTTTCCATATTTTTCCTAAGGGCTTATTTTACTTGAATAGCCTATGTTCTAATTTGATGTTGTAATTTTTAACCCTTGACAAGACTTCTTCAAAGTTCCTTGCTTTTGTGTAAATACCATCTCCCAAACTTGGTTGATGTTTGTACTTAGTCATTGGGACCTTTTTATCCCAAATATGGTTAGCCACTCTATCATTAGGGTCCCACATCTTAAGGCCATCTATTTGGAAATCAAAAGAGTTCATGTGCACCACCATGATCTCCAAATTGAGTAAACTTTTTTCAAATCTAGTGGAAAGGGATGAACCTAAGCATTCTTATTATTCTTTCATATCTAATCCATTCCTTAGATGATTTGATAAGAAATTTATTTCTCTAAAATCTTACTAAGAACATATATATGTAATCTATATGGTTGTACCATGATTCCTTTTATCCTTATTATAGTGCAATCTAGATATAACCACACATCCCCCATGGTCTCCACTTGTCTTTTAATTAGAAGATGAAGCCTAGGCATAGGGATACATTGATTGCCCCAAAAATGAATAAGAAAATACCATCATATATGAATTGCATATGATTCCTATATTTGAATATATGTAATTTGGAGTAATGATAGGAAATGGTAGTTCTACCATCAGGGGACCAATTTTAGATTCCAAGGAAATTAATAGAGGCTAGGAGTGAATCCAAGAGGTAAGACATCATAACCTATTGGTTGGAGGTCTTTATCTTGATGGATATAAATTATTTGGCCAAGAAAAAACTCATTAGGTCTCCAATTGGTTGGGTTAAGTTTTGATCCAACATGAAATGGACATAATATACCCAGACCTTACTCAAATAAGTAGTAGAAGAGGTAAGAAAGGCTCTGTTCAATAGGGTCATAGGTAACCTAATGCCATCCCTAAATTGGGCAATAGGAATCTCACCATTAGGGGACCTAAAAACATGGGAACATTGGATTAACCAAGGTGAGAGGAATGAATCCAAGCTTTGGGAATTTGCCCATTCTCTCAAGGATGGGAGATTGACATGAGGCAAAGGAAGCTTATAGTAAGCCTCAAAGGACATGGGAGCAATATATGAAACTTTCTTGGTACTCCCTTCATGAAAAATACATTCCCCATATATTCTATAGTCAAAAAAAATAGGAACAAGAAGGTTGATGCAATGCATTACCTCTAATTTAGTAGATGCATGGTGAAGGCCTACTAGTTGAATTGATACTAGGTCTTTGTATCTTTGGTGCACTATAGAATTCATCTTTTCTTTTTGAGAAATTGGTTTCAACTTCTCTATAAATAATAATAATTTAGACCAATTCCTAATTCCATGTACATTCAAGGCTATCAAATCTAACTTTATGTCTCTAGAAACCCTTCCTTCACCATTTGAAGTTAGATAGAGCTCTACCTCAATTTTCATCTATTACCTACTTACCACAATTAATAACACTTAATTATAGTTGATGAAAACAAAGATATCACTAAGGCACTTGCTCTAAATTCAAGTTGCACTTACTTTGATTGCTATGTGATTATTTGAACTGACTTAAGTCCTTCTTTAGAGAGGGTTCAGGGTTTTTTAGCTTTAAAGGAAAAAATATCTAGCTCTTTATTTCATACATTCTTTAAATTTGAAGGGACCTAATTCTCATGTCTTATACATTATCGATCATAGGATATATTTCATTTTTATTCTCAATGCTTATGTGGAGCCTATGTGGTGGGGTTCCATGCCTTTCATGGAAAATTTCATAAATGCTAGTTGAAGACTAGCTGTTAGCTTTCAAAAGTTCTCTTTATTTTGCTTTGAAAACTAAATCCCTATCCTTACATTTCATTGGTCCTTTAATCTTTAAGCTCACTAATTATGCCATGTGTCAAGCTCATGAGACCTTTGAAAAGTCTTTGAATGCATCACACTATTGGATCAATTCTAGTGAGGAAGTGATCACCATTGGAACTTGGCTAGGGATATATCATTAACTGTATGCCTTTTTAAAAGGCTTTGAGCTTGGCACACTATTGGATCAAATCTATTTAACAAGTGATTATCACTGGATCATGCAAGATGAGTATCTTTTAAATAGTTTTATGATTATATGAAACTTAGGATTAAAGATGACATTTAGAATTTTATGTTAAAAAACACAAAATCACTTAGGTTGAATTATTTATATGCTAATTTTGCCTATGTAAAAAGCTAGGAATTTCTTAAAAGGTTCTTTGTAAATGTCCTCTTTGTTTAGGCTTTAAAAAATTTCTAGGTTAAATTTGATAGGCTTAGTCACATCAAATATGTCCTCACATATGTCAAATGATGGGATTGAACCTATCAAATTTAGTAATAATGGAATTTATTTATCTAATAAATGAATGACATGTGTAAAGCTCTCATGAATTCCCAAGGCTATGAGGATTGACTAGGTTAAATTTGATGGGTTTGCTCACGTCAAATACATCCTCGTAGATGTCAAATGATGGGAGAAAATATGTCAATTTTAGGATAATGGAATTTATGATTCAATGATTAAGTTCCATGTATCAGGATTCAAGTTTAAATTTGATGGGTTCGGTCATGTCAAATATGTCCTCACAGATGTCAAATGATGGGAGCAAACTTGTCAAATTTAAGACAATATAAATGCTTTAGTCTAATGACTAAATGCCATTTATTAGGCTTTTGGGATTTTTTGAGGCTTTTGGGTTGACATGGACTATCATATAAAAGATTTTGAGGTATCGAAGACCATCAAATAAAAATTTAAGTGCTTGATAGTGATTTGTGTCCTTTTGGGTGTCATATTTGATTCACACCATTAGATCAAATCCTCTAATTGACCGAGAAGCAATTTATCTACAAAAGTACACAAGTTTTAAGTTAATCATGATATATATAAAGGTTTAGCCTAAAGTTTAGACCTTTAAAAAAAAATCATTTTTACAAAAAAAAATACACTTAAACCTTACTAAGACTTATTTAATCTAAAAGGGCTCTCAAGTTTTAAAAGGAAAAAGGTCTAGGTTTAAGTCATGATTTTGCATTAATATTTGGTCATGTTTAAAAACATAATAAAAGCTTAATATAAAGTTAGACTTAAGGTTGTTTTAACCAAAAGGAAATAATATTTTTTGCTAAATTTTCCCTTGAACATTTAAATTCAAACCCCTAGGGTTTATTGCTTGGGAACACTAGCTTCTTCTATGGAACCTATAACTAATCACCTTGAAAATGATTATTAGCAACATTAATCCATAAAACATGATCGTAATCAGATACACTAAAGCTCGTGTCCATTTTAAAATTGACTTGCCTTTAAAATTCAAGATCAAATAATATTTCACACTTATTCTAGAACATAGAGGTTTTGGAAATAATTACAAGGGTCCCCTTTTCAAAAAATATATATGGGGAGTGTTGGTCTCAACAAATGGAGACTCACAGCGGAAACATAGCAATATGTTGGAACATAGGACTCTGGTTTAAACTTGTAAATGAATTTTATATCCCCCAATTAGACATATAATCTCTCCTAAATAAACTTTCGGTTGAAACAAGTTCCTTATGTATAAAATTTAAACCTAGATATTAAAAAATAAACATGCAGTGTGTGCTTTGATTCCACTTATTTTTGTCATGAATTTTAGGAAACAACATATAGGTTCATATCCTTTTGGTCCATTACACTTAACTTTGAAAAATTTATATATTCTTTAAGAATAATAAATCTTAATTTAGGGGAGGCTTAGGCATTTCTCTATTGTCAGCTAGGCATCTATAGCCCTAACAGAGATACTTTAGGTTCCCCTCAAGGTCTTGTTCCACTGCCAGTTATGAGTCCATAGCCCCGGTGAAGATTATATGAATCACCTTTGCTTCTATTTCGATATATTTTTTAATGAGTTTTTTTAATTTTACATTTTCTAGGTCTTTTTCAAAGGTTGGAAGCCAATATAGCCTAGTTTTAAGGATTTGGTCAAATGCCATGGCATTAGGATACTCTTTTTTAGTTGAAATTTTAGTTCGTGACAAGGATGTGTTTTAAGTGTAAGCTTGAATATGAGTTAATAAACTAAATTCACATTATATACATATGATTCTTCTTAAAACCAAATTTTGATGTAGGATAAGGTTTAAGTCTTTGTAGGACATTAAATTCTTATACCAATTTGTACCAGTACCTTAGGTTAATTCATGATACTTTATTTCCACCTCATGTTCACCTTTGTAAGATTTATACCCACACTTTTGAGCAATTCCAAACCAAAAAAATAATATGAAACTTTAATACAACCAAGGAACACCACCAATAAGGAAGAAACAAAATGCAAACAAACAAATAAATACAAGCCCAATAAGGAAGAAAAAAACAAAGCAAGAAAGGAAACTAACTATCCTAACTATTCTAACTTTAAAAATCTTGCACATTTATTCCATGAAGACCCATGGTGGGGTAGTAGCAAAGTAATGCTTAAGGTATTTCCCATTAGTGGGTAAAGTAAAGTCTGATCCTTAGATATATTTCAACCTAAAAGTTTTGTTACCCAAGATTTCTATAATTTGGTAAGGGCCAATCTATAAAGGAGTGAACTTACCATGTTTGCCTTTAGGTTATGATGCCTTGTCCCAAAGAAGGACTAGGTCTCCTTGTCTAAATACCTTCACATTAGATCTTTTATCAAACCATCTTTTCATAGCTGATTGGTGTCTACTGAAGTCTATAAATTCCTTTTCCCTTGCATATTTCATTTGAATGATGTCTAATAGCGTAGAATTAACAAATTCTTGGTTATCATCCATGTATTATTTCATAAATGTGAATGTAGACAACTTCAAGGTGATGGAAAAGATAGGCTCTTGGCCATATACCAACAAAAATGGTGAAGCCTTGAGAGCTTGTTTGATTTTGACTCAGTCTACCCATAGTGCAAACTTAAGAAGTTTATGCCATGTTCTATGTCTATCTTCAACATATTTCTTGCTAGCTTTCATCAAATTTTTGTTTGTGGATTCAGAAACACCATTTCCTTGAGGGTATTTATTGGAATAAAACTTGAGTGTAATGCCTTGGTCATAATCCCATACCATCATTTCAATAGAAATGAATGCATATCCATTTTCACAAACCAAAGAAACTAGGGTTCTAAATCTAGTAAAAATATTTTCCTCTAAGAAATTGATCACCTCTTATGTTCTACATTTCTTAGTGGCTACTACCTCAGTCCACCTAGCACAATATTCTATAGCATTTAGGACATACTTATGACCTTTAGAATAATTTGGGTTGATTACTCTTATAAAGTCTAATCCCTTTTGTGTAAAAGGTTTATCCACCATCATGGGTTGTAAAGGCATGGCTACCTTTGGCTCCTTTGTGCTAAATATCTAGCATGAATGATACTCCCTCACATGCTTATAAGCATATTTGAAGAGGGTGGGATAATAATATCCAACCCTAAGAATCTTGTGAGTTGTGGTTCTTCCTGAAGGGTGTCCACTTCCTAGCTTTTCATGGAAGGTAGTCATAATCCAAGATGCTTCTCCCTTAGACACACATCTCAAATAAATTCCCTCAAATTTATTCTTATACAAGACTCCATTATTGATGAGTTAATGAGCTACTTTGATCCTCAAGGCTCTCTTTTTTTCTCTTATAAATCTTGGGGGACAAACACCATTGACAAGTAAATGGATAATAGATTTATACCACTCATTGGGTTGGAAGTTTGATTGATCTACTTGCATGACATGGAATTTTGAGTTAATACTAGTAATCATCTGAACTAACCCTTGAAATTTCACTAATTTGGCTATTTTCTTCTCTATATTGTTGGGAAATAAACTGGAAGCACACAATTGATTACCAAACCAAGCAACTTAATATGCGGAAATTAACCAGATTCACCAAGTAAATAGAATTCAGAATAACACATGATATGAGAGACAATACACAAATTGTATTAACACTTTATATAGAAAAGAATACAATAAAGAAGATGCCACTTCTTCTCCACCACCTTACAGAGGTTTCCCACACCTCAAGTGAATAGTAATTCTTCTCCCCAAAGCTCTCCCTCTTAGGTCCCAACACCCAACTCAAATACAGAGTTGGTGTTCACCTCCTGTGCTCCACGCACACCACAAGTGCTCCACACACTCAAACAAGTACTCCACGTACTTCAAGTAGATCTCCCATGAACCTGCAACAACTTGCAATTCAATAGACCATACTTATGGAAGGAACTCCCTTGCCTTCCTCTTTGCTCTATCCGAGTACACACATGTACTCCAAGTAGATCATGCCTGATATTGCTCCCTGTTGTGTTGCTGTCTATATGATTCTGCACACCTGCAAATCAAACCCGATTCTGCTCTCTTGTGAACCTTAACCTTGCACACACATACACCTACAGATCAATGATCTTACTTACCATGTAGATCTCCTATATAGGCCATGCAACTGTGACCAAGATCCTACACACCTGAAGAATCTTGCTGACTCTCCAAAACCAGCACCCACCTGGTACTATGGAACTAGGAGGAACACCCTTGCTCACCTCACACATAGAAGGAACAAACTTTGCTCAACTCAAACTAGAACACTTTTCCAATACAACCATGAGTCTATTATATAGATCTCATCCAAACAATGATTAGACATCTAATTACAATAATTAGATCCGCAGCTCTCAGTCTAAAAATAGATCTAATCATGCAAACACTTGGTTCGTTACCTAACTGCCTATAATAAGCTCGCAGTCAAACCACACAGGCGACCGACGTCGGTCCCTATCCGCCTGGGGGTCACCGACGCCGGCCGATCCATGACCGACGTCGGTTGCTTCCTGTCGCCTACCTGCCGACGTCGGTTGGCCAGACCAATGCCAAAGACTTCTGACACTCAGCAACTCAACCTGTAACCTCCTCCATGTCTGCATTAGTGAATCTTTTAGCTCCATAACCTAACAATCTCCCACTTGGAGATAAACAGTTGCACTGTACCTGTACCCCGTCTAATCTATTTCCTAGTTTGTATCCCTCTTCAAGATCAATCTTGAAGACAACCCACCACACAACCTGTGATGTACCACCTGTCATCTGAGTACCCTGCCACATCCGAACCTACAAACACATGTAGTGAAGTCCTGACCCTGCATAACATGAATCCCTGCTGCCGGTCCCTCTCAAGTACCTTAGAACACACTTCCCTGAATTGGCTCCTAACTCTCTGACAGCTCCCACTACATGGGAATACTCAGGTCTATACCAGACCTCATGTGATTTCAGACACTGTACCTGTCCAACCCTTAGTGTGCTCTGGCTCTACATCCTGAACCTCGCTAACACCTGATTCACATCAGCTCCCACTCGAGACAAAATCAACCAGTGATCTCCATGTCTCCCATGTCAAAGAATTTTGCTGCTCCAAACTCCTCCTGACATGCCACTGAACTAATCTTACCCTTAGCTCAGCAAAACCCTGTATGTACAATCTTGCTAGCATACTATCCACATACAGCAATAGAATGATGTCATGACTCATCATCCACCTGGTAAGGCAAACCACAGTAGTTACCCTGACATTGACTGAAGCCATGCTTCGTCCTCCACCTGTCAAAACCTGTACCACTGTCCTGCAACGCCTCAAGACCATATACCTGATCTTTCGTCTCACGTATCCGTTCTCTCTATTCTTCTACTAAGGTATCCATTCATCTCTGTGCTTTCATACCTGCTGGCAACACTACCAAAACACACCTGTTTGGTTCTCCTCCAAGGAATCACATCCTCATCCATGTCAAGCTCACACCTGTTTCCTGGATCCTTCCTGCTCTACAATTAGCAACATGTATAAAGAAGAGGAACAACGAATTTGAGGGCCTACTTACATCTTCAGTCCTCCGTATGGGTGTTTGAGACTCCATGACAGTGTGCTGTCCACCCAAAATCCGTTACAGTGACCGACCTCGGTCACCCCACAGTCTGCATCTGACCGACGTCGGTTCCATGCGTCTGTCCCTGACTACCATCCCTGTGGTGTCCCTACTACCGACGTCAGTCCTTTGACCGACATCGGTCTTACCTACTTCCGACGTCAGTCCTCCTGACCGACGTCGGTCTTACCCTGCCCGACATCGCTGGCTTCGGTCTGCACATGACCGACATCGGCACCTGTCTGTTCGACACCGGTTCCTCCTGATCGATGCCGATACCTGTGTTCGCCTGTGAGTGATGACTTTTTACCCACGATCTCCTTTGAATCAAATCCCATGTCCAAACTGCCCTGCTCAGAAGTATCCAGCACCATCCACTGGGTTCTATCCGTCATCTCCTCCATAAACACCAAGGCTTTCCAGTTCTTAAGCCTATCAAATATATCTGTCTTCCGCTTAAGAACATGCATCTCCTTCCTGCTCATGTGACCAAGCCTACGAAGCCACGTCTCCGCAACAAAAGAAGAATCAGTAATATAAACAAGTAGATAAAGAGTACCTGTTTTCTTACCACCAGCTAATTCAAGTGCATCCGCTGTGAAAGTTCTTGTGCATCTCTCATCACCCAATCTTTCTGAAGAAATTAGCCATATCTCCAAACCTGGGCCCTGCATGACCTTCATCAACACCTGTGTGTTGACCGCCTGCAATTTTAGCTTCACTTCTCCTTTGCCAATTCTTTGGCAAGGCTTACCAGCTCCTCTACCTGGGGCTGCATGGAAAGAGGCAACCGAATCTTTTATCCAAAATTCAACTTTATCCAAGAAACCTCCCAGAGCATTCTGTGCAACAACACCTGCTACATCTGCTTCTTCAGTTTCTTCATGCTGATCTGCTACCAACCAACAATAATCTTTTACCTGCTCTTTCTTTCCATAGGACCGTGAGTAACCATCTGTGCTTTTCAACTCCTCCATTCTTAGCTTACTTTGATCTGCTGTTGCTCTACTCCCACTCAATCAGAAACCCCTGAGAGTGCCCTGTAACCAAACACAAAGCCTGCTTCCTGCAACCTTAGCTCTGATACCACGTGTTGGGAAATAAACCGGAAGCACACAATTGATTACCAAACCAAGCAACTTAATATGCGGAAATTAACCAGATTCACCAAGTAACTAGAATTCAGAATAACACATGATATGAGAGACAATACACAAATTGTATTAACACTTTATACAGAAAAGAATACAATAAAGAAGATGCCACTTCTTCTCCACCACCTTACAGAGGTTTCCCACACCTCAAGTGAACAGTAATTCTTCTCCCCAAAGCTCTCCCTCTCAGGTCCCAACACCCAACTCAAATACAGAGTTGGTGTTCACCTCCTGTGCTCCACGCACACCACAAGTGCTCCACACACTCAAACAAGTACTCCACGTACTTCAAGTAGATCTCCCATGAACCTGCAACAACCTGCAATTCAACAGACCATACTTATGGAAGGAACTCCCTTGCCTTCCTCTTAGCTCTATTCGAGTACACACCTGTACTCCAAGTAGATCCTGCCTGATACTGCTCCCTGTTGTGTTGCTGTCTATATGATCCTGCACACCTGCAAATCAAACCCTGTTCTGCTCCCCTGTGAACCTTGACCTTGCACACACATACACCTGCAGATCAACGATCTTACTTACCATGTAGATCACTCTACACCCTGAAGAACCCTTGTCCTTGCCTCACCAAGTCCTTATGATTCTCCAACCAGTACCAAGCTTGGCACTGATAGGGAACTAGGAGGAACACCCTTACTCACTTCACACACAGAAGGAGCAAACTTTGCTCAACTCAAACTAGAACACTTTTCCAATACAACCATGAGTCTATTATATAGATCTCATCCAAACAATGATTAGACATCTAATTACCATAATTAGATCCGCAGCTCTCAGTCTAAAAATAGCTCTCTTCATGCAAACACTTGGTTCGTTAGCTAACTGCCCGTAATAAGCTCGCAGTCGAACCACACAGGCGACCGACGTCGGTCCCTGTCTGCCTGGGGGTCGCCGACGCCGGTCGATCCATGACCGACGTCGGTTGCTTCCTGTCGCCTACCTGCCGACGTCGAAAGCTATGGGATGATCATCCCCATTAAATTTTTGAGTTAACACTACAGATATAGTATGCTCAAAAGAAAATGAATATAGATATAAATATTTTGATAAATCAAGACTTATGAGGATTGGAGCTTCAATGATTGCCTTCTTAATGTTAGTGAAGGCCTTCTTAGATTCTTCATTTCAAGAAATTATAGCATATTTCTTAAGCATATCATTCAAAGGTTTGACAATCTCAATGAAGCCTGAAATAAACTTCCTCATAAAGTTAATCTTGCCAAAGAATAACTTAAGTTCTTTTAAAATATTGGGAAACCCAATTTTAGAGATGACCTCTACTCTATCAAGATTTATAGAAATCCCATCTTTGGTAATGACATGTCCCAACAACTTTAATTTTAGTGACACATAATATACTTTTCTTGGGGTTAAGAGATACACCATACTTCCTACATCTATCAAATACTTGTCTCAAATGTACAAAATGTTCTTCTCTATTTCTAGAAAATACTGTAAGATCATCCATATATATGATGATACACTTTCCCACTAAAATTTGGAAAGCATGGTCCATGGCCATTTTAAAAGTTGTCCCTGCATTAAATTAATCCAAAAGGCATTCTCTTGTAAGTGTATGTTCCCCATTTAGTAGTAAAAGCCATTTTCATCCTGTCTTTTGGAGCAATAAGCACTTGGTTATATCTATAAAATCCATCCAAAAAGGACATCATTTAATATCTTGAAATATTTTGGATAACCTAGTTTAGAGAAGGTAAAGGATAATTATCATTTTTAGATGATCTATTTAGATTTATAAAATCTAAGCACAAACTTATTTCTCAATTCTTTTTTTTGACTGGGACTAGGTTTGCCACCCAAGTGGAATGTCTAATAGGAAACACTATCCTCACATCCAATAGCTTCCTGACTTCTTTAAAAATCATGGGTTCTAAAATAAGTTTGACTAGCCTTTACTTCTATCTAAAGGGTTTACAACCTTCTTAAAGTGGTATAGCATGAGTAATGACCCTTGGGTCAAATATTTTCAAATATTCATAAGACCAAGCAATTACATCCTTGTATTTTATAATCATCTCTCTAGATTTTTTGTTTTCCATTTCATTTTAAGCCTTCCCTATATTCACCATTTGGGGCTGATCATGTGGACCAAGGTTTGTCACATGATAATCTCTACCATTTACCTTGGGTCGTTTAGTTTCTTCAAAAATATTATCAATATCAAATAGTCTTTCCAATGAAATCATCTCTTTAATTATCTTATTGTAACTTAATTGGATGATTTTACCACTAAGTTCCTTCTCAGGAAAAGTTTCATCAACTTCATCAATAATTTGAGCTTCAAAATCTCCAAAATTAGTTAAGAAATCTATGATTTATTGATCATCATTGAAAACTTGGAAATGATTTACATTATTAGGAACTAAAATACATGGTAATAGTTCAATATTAATGCTTTGAGAATCATGATTAGGAATGAGGTTATCTATAGTAGAGGCAAGCTCATCATTAGCTTTTTTTCTTCTCTTAGAATGACTAAGATGTTGAAGGCATCGAAAGATTCAATCTAGTCCCACACCCTAAACTTATATCTCTTTAAGTAAGACAATTTTCACTAGTATTTACTCCTCACTTGGTTAACCACAAGTTTAGAGTCTCCATAGACAAGGAGTTATTTAAATTTATGCTTAATGACAAACTACAATCCAAGTATGAGACCCTCATACTCACCTAAATTATTGGTGCAAGTAAATTGTAACTTATAAGTTGTATGGTATTAATTTTCTGAAGGATATATCAATACAATACTAGCTTCTGATCTTTATTTGCACTTAGCACCATCAATGTATAACTTCCACAAACCAAAAATTAGAGGAGAACTCTTAGAAATTGTTTATTTTATAATTTCTAAAGTAAAAACTCCCAAATCATAATCTAGAATATTTACCCTTTCATTAACAGCATTATATTTTTTTATCATGTGTTTCATTTGAGTTTCCCTTTCCACTCTTATTTGACTTGTCACACCTTTCCAAGGAAGCCAAAAGTATGAGAAATTAGTATACATTTATCCATTTAAAGCCTTAGTCCATTCTCTAAGAGCAATCCATAAGCACTAGGAATTTCTACCACTTGGATATCAATTAATTATTAAACCCTGGGTTCACTAGACAACTGTATATGTACATTCAATTTATCCTATAACCATAACTCTATATCTATCCAATTGAGTGACTACCCTATCAAATTTTATTGGATTTAACCTAAGTTGTTCACATATCCCAGCAAGCATAATGTTGTTTGAGGCTTCAGAATCTAAAAGACAATTATGAACATTATTCCTAAATATCCTGACTGTAAGTAAAAAGGGTAGATACTCTACTTTGATTACATGCATAATTAAATTTTCACTATCATTCTTATGGGACTTCCCAATTTTATTAGATAAAGATTCCAAGAGTAAGTCTCTTTATTCTATGATATGAGTTAGCTCATGCAGAGTAATATTGGCTTTGATATTTTTCATATCTTCCACAATATTATAGCCAGTTTTTGCTTGAAGGGTCAATAGTTAGCTTAGAATAACTTCCTCTAGGGGGTTCAAGATTATTCTTTGATGCAATGTCTAGAGGGGTTCCATAATTTTTATGAGGGGTATAGGTAGTCAATGATTGTTTGTGTTCCCTATTTCTCAGAAGATATGTCTTCAAAAATTGTTGGAATGCTTGAATCTCCTCAAGAATATTCTCAGGCTCATTATCCTCTTGAAAAGGGAATTTAAATTTTTTCACCATATGCACTTGGTTAGATATTTTAGATTTAGAAGAATTGTAGCAGCATATTTGTTTGGAACCACTTCAAATATGTCAATTTCTTCTTGAAAAGCTTTAAAGGATTTACAAAACTCAATGCAATCAATCTCACCATGTTTGGAAGTAGCATGCACTCTACAATAATATAGTAAGGCAATATCAATGAGATTTATATCCATATTATTTTTTATAGAGGAAGGCTCATTAGCTTTGTTATTGTAGAAACTATCATTATGAACTTATTCCTAGGCTTGTTAAAATTTTAGAAAGTGAAGTTCCTTCTAGAGTTGTCATTAGCATTACCAACTTGTTTATGTAATTGTAAAAAATTTGTGCTAAGTTTATGTACCATTTTTAATATAGACTCATTCTCATTTTTTAGAACCTCAAAATTTTGACCTTGGTTACTATTAATGCCACTAACAAGAACTAAATCCTTCTGGTCATTGTCTTGAAATCCATTGGTAACTTGATGGCTTAAGAAACCTAAATTTTTATTAGGGGCAGGATGACTAGTAGGCAATACATTCAAAGTAGGGAACTAGTTTAATGGTAGAGTATCTTGGTCATTATTTGGAAAAAGGTTTAATGCAGGGATTTAAGGATTAAAATTTGGGATAGAATAAGCCATTTTTTCTTAGGGATGCATTTGGTCACTAATAACCACTACTTTATAATAGGCTTGAGCTAATGTGACAATAAGTGGAAGGTCTCTCTTCAAAAACACAAAATTCATGGGGTCAACATCATCTTTATAAACTTCCATAGCTAAAGCTTCATTAGGTTTATATGGATCCATGGTCCAACTAAACATATTTTAGAACCTAGCATTAAAGGATCTAATAGGTTCACTTGTATCTCTCTTAATAGTTGTAAATTGATGATAAATGACACAAGGACTTATGATCTTTCTAAATTGATCAATAAAAATATTGTCAAAGTTATCCCATGAGATAATACAATTGTCAGGCAGATTAAGGAACCATCCATATGCAACATCTTTGATTGTAAATGGGAACAACCTACATGTTATATCTTCATGAATAACATTTAATAATCTTAATGAAGATTTTAAATATTTAACATGTTATTCGGTAGTCATAATACTAGTTGGACTAAATATTGGCAAATATTTTTTAGGATTACATGGTAAATCATGAACTGCACCTAGTATATTGATAGGAGAACATCCAAGCCATGCCATGTTTGGATGAAGATAGAGCATAATAATACCTTAAAAAGGTGATGATGGTATATATTTAGAATACCTATGCTTACCTCTATCTTTCCTAATCCTTCTATGGATTTCTAGTTTGAGTAAGGGTCCTCTAGTCTCTGAATGTGATCTAGTCCTAATCCTTAGTAATTCCAGCTTAAAGATTAAGGATCCTATTTTTAAACATGGTGTAACAAATTAATTTCTAAATAATGACAAATAATATGCACACTAAGCTTAATTTACAAAAATTTGTTCATAAGAGGACAAAGGACATCAATCTTTAACTAAACAAGTTTAAAGATGTAATGAATTATGCAAAGATGACTAATATTTACAACTTATAACTAAAATAAACATCTTATTGTAAAATAATTGTCAATTTTGAACAAAATAGGCCATCCTAACTCCAAATAATAATAAATTCTTAGCAATCAAAGCCGTATTTATGCAAAGGTCACTAATCTTTACATAATTTATGCTAAAAGAAACATAATCATTCAAAATATAGAGTAATTTTGACCAAATACACCCCAAAAATATTAATTACCTTTAAATATGGTCCTCTTTCTATCACCAGTAGAGATTCCCATATTGATGCTTAAAAATGTACCATAGGTGTTCTTCAATGTTGATGAACACTACTCATTTTAGGATTTGAAAAATCCAAGGCATGAGTTCTAGTTTATGACAATTCAATGATGTTTGTGGTGGAATAGAAGCAGAGTATGAGAACTGTCCACAATATTTGTTTGATTTAGTGGTTGGGAGCCACCAGGGTTTAAATCTTTAGATATTTAATAGTTGCCAATGACTTAGAGGCTAAACTAAATGAGTATTAACAATGATCTTTAAGCTAGAGTGAATGTTGATAAAAATAAGAAAAGAGAAGGGTAGAGTAAGAAAGAAACATGATTGAAGGTTTTCATCTCAAATATTATGAAAAAATTCCAATTACTTTGAGCACATTTAAACCAATTTATGTTATAAAACAACATAATCTCAAATTATATCACAAATCAGGGAAAATTCAAAGGAAAAATATGAATCATAAGTATGAAAAAAAATTTACTTTAAAGATTTGTTATTATGATCTGAATAACCTAAGTACATCCAAATACAAAGAAAATAAACTAAAGTATACTTTATATATTTACATTCAATTTATAATTTAGAAAAAATTAAAAACCCTATGACAAAGAATGTAACGTAAAATAAGAAGAATCATTCAAAGTCAATATGACTATCTATAATTGAGAGGTAGCATGAACATTTAAAAAAACTATACAAATAATATTTATAGAATTCCTTAGTTGTATTAAATTCTCCTTGTATACAAATGATCAAAAAATATCCCTTAAAAATGGTAACCATCTACTTATTTATAGGAAACATAGGTAATTAACTAGTTAACCTTCAAAATATCCACATGTTGATAAGGACAGTTGTCCTTGATATAAAGATACAAAGTGAAAGGTCACGTGTCAACTTGGAAAGAAAGAGTATATGCTTATAAACCAACATATGCTTTACAAAATAAAGTTTCCCTTGATAGAAACACTAGGGGGGCCTCAATTAGCCTTGTTTGAGCAAGTCTTTCACCCTGGTGTATTTTGCTTTTATTAGTTTGAAATCCACTGTAGGCTTCATTAAAAAATCCTCTTTCTAACTTTCCAACTTGTTAAACTCATTATTTTCTTGAGATACAAGTTCCTTAATATATTATGCTTCTACAATTTGTTTCCTTATATAAATAATGATATCAAGGATTTTTTGGTTATCCTTGGTTGAGTGAGCTTCATTGTCTCTAATGCCCTAAATGTGAACACTAGCCTTTTGCTTGAATTCTTCATCACTAATTATGCCTATAGTAGTGGTTTAAGAAGGGTTATATAATAGATTCCCCAAAATTTTCTTAATATAGTTTACCAAGCCTATCTCCCTTAATGAAGTTTCTGACATCATTGCTCTAGGTAATCAAATCCTCTTGTTTATCCATCGAAACTACCATGAATATGTCTAGATGTCCAAGTTTTATAGTATTGAAATCCAAGGCCTACTTTATCTTATGTACCTTAATGAGCTCCTCCATTTGAGCTTGATAATCTTGCCATTGGGTGATTAAGGCTTGTGCCATCTTAGTTTGATGGTTTAAATCACTCAATCTAAGGTTGATGCTTTTCAAATTCTTGAATGCATCCATTAAAGATTTATTTAGCACTTGCAATACATCCTCATGAATTCAAAGGAGGACCTAAACTTCTAAATCTTATTTTTATGTCTCCAAGTTGATAATATTCTATTTCATTCCCTAAAATCTAGCCAAGGTCATTGTTGACTTGGCTAGTACCATACTAGCTACATCTTATTAAAATATAGGATGTTTCCTTGTTACCTACCCTAGAATAGGAGTTTACCCCATAATTGGTTCCACATTTTGAAAGGTCAACTCCTCAATACCAATAGTAACCTTCTTAGTCACTACTCTATCAAGAATTGATATATCTGTCTTGAAATGGACCTGAGGGTCAGACTCCTTTACCTATGGTTATTCATGAATCTCTACATCTGAACTCCTAGAGACTCTTGGGGTATCAATTCATTATCTTTCTTTATTGTAAAACATCATCTAGGTGTGGGAGATGGTATTTACACAAAGGCAAGGAACTTTGAAGAAGTCTTGTCAAGAGTAAAAAATTACAACATCAAATTAAAACATAGGCTAGTTAGGGATAATATGCCCTTAGGAGAAATATGGAAACTACATCCCTTGCATTATCACTTATTACCAATATCATCTAGGATTGGACATCAAGAGCCACATGTTGCAGGACAATCTTTTGATCCTCAATAGAGAGAATTGACAAAGTCACCCCAAGATGGGTAACCTAAGGATGTAAAAAGAAAAGGTAAATATGTGATTTAAGAGTCTAGCATAGAGCATAGACCTGGTGATATTAAGATGTGGGACCCCAATGATAGAATCTCTACATCTAAACTCCTAGAGACTCTTGGGGTATCAATTCATTATCTTTCTTTATTGTAAATATGGTTAGCCACTCTATCATTGGGGTCCCACATCTTAATATCATCCAATTGGAAATCAAAAGAGTTCCTATACACCACCATGATCTCTAATTATTTCCAAGCCTTGATTACAATTTTGCCAATATCCAATGGAAAGGGATGAACCTGAGCCTTTTTATTCTTCTTACATATCCAATCCATTCCTTGGATGCTTTGATTAGAAATTTCTTGCTCTACAAGCTTACTGGGAACATATATAGGCAATCTATATAGTTAGATGATGATTCCTTCTATCCTTATTATAGTGCAATCTAGATAAAACCACACATCCCTCATGGTCTCCACTTGTATTTTGATTAGAGGATGAAGCTTGGGCATACGGATACTATTGATTGCCTCAAAAATGACTGGGAAGATACCATCACATATGATTTGCATGTGATTCTTGTATTTGAATATATGTAATTTGGAGTAATGATGTGAAATGGTAGTTCTACCATCAGGGGACCAATTTTAGATTCCAAGGAAATTAATAGAGGCTAGGAGTGAATCCAAGAGGTAAGACATCATAACTTATTTCTTGAATATCTTTCTCTTGATGGCTATAAATTGTTTGGCCAAGAAAAAACGTATTAGGTCTCCAATAGGAGGGGTTAAGTTCTACTCCAACATGCAATGGACATAAGATACCTAGACCTTATTCAAATAAGTAGTAGAAGAGGTACCAAAGGCTCTATTCAATAAGGTCATAGCTACCCTAAAATCCTCCCTAAATTAAGCAATAGGAATCTCACCATTAGGGGACTTAAAAATATGGGAATCTTAGATTAACCAAGGTGAGAGGACTAAATCCAAGCTTTGGGAGTTTGTCCATTCTCTCAAGGATGTAAGATTGACATGAGGAAAAGGGAGCTTATAGTAAGCCTCAAAGGCCATGGAAATAATACATGCAACTTTATTGGTACTCCCTTCATGGATAATCTATTCCCCATCTATTTTGTAGTCAATGAAAATAGGAACAAGAAGGTCAATGCAATGCATTACCTCTTATTTCATAGCCGCATGGTGAAGGCCTACCAACTAAATTTATACTAGGTATTTGTATATTTGGTGCATTGTAGCATTCCTCTTTTCCTCCTAAGAAATAGGTTACAACTCCTCTATACAGAAGAATAATTCAAACCAATTCCTAATTCTATGGACATTCAAGGCTGTCAAATCTAACTTTGTGTCTCTAAAGACCCTTCCTTCACCATCTGATGTTAGATAGATCTCTGCTTTAATTTTCATCTATTGCCTACCTGTCACCATTGATAACACTAAATTTTAGTTGATGAAAATGAATATCTCACTAAGGTACTTGCTTTAAATTCAAGTTACACTTAATTTTATTTCTATCTGATCAATTGAACTGACTTAAGTCCTTCTTTATAGAGGGTTCGAGGTTTTTTAGCTTTAATGGCAAAAATATCTAGCTCTTGATTTTATATGTTATTTAAACTTGATGAGACCTCATTATCATGTCTTCTACATTATCAATCATAGGATATCTTTCATTTTGATCCTCCATGCTTACGTGGAGCCTATGTGGTAGGGTTCCATGCCTTTCATGGCAAATTTCATAAATGTTAGTTGAAGACTAGTTGTTAGCTTTCAAAATTCCTCTTTATTTTTCTTTGAAAAACTAAATCCCTATCCTTACATTTCGTTTGGTCCTTTAATCTTTAATCTCACTAATTGTACCATGTGTTAAACTCACGAGGTCTTTGAAAAGTCTTTGAATTCATCACACCATTGGATCAAATCCAGTGAGCAAGTGATCTTCATTGGATCTTGGCTAGGGATAGATCATCAACCATATGCCTTTTTAAAATGCTTTGAGCTTGATGCACCATTGGATCAAATCTAATGAACAAGTGATCTTTGTTGGATCCTACAAGATGAGTACCTTATAAACAGTTCCATGATTATATGAAAATTAGGATTAAAAATGACATTTAAAATTTTATGTTAAAAACACAAAATGACTTAGGTTGAAGTCTTTATATTCTAATTTTTCCTACATAAAAATCTAGGAATTTATTAAAAGGTTCTTTAGAAATGCCCTCTATGTTTAGGATTAAAAAATTATCTAGGTTATATTTTAAGAGTTTAGTCATGTCAAATACATCCTCATAGATGTCAAATAATGGGAGTGAACCTATCAAATTTAAGACGATGGAATTTATTGATCCAATAACCGATGCCACATTTAAATATCTCAAGAGTTCCCAAGGCTTTAAGGATTGTGTAGGTTAATTTTGATGGGTTCGGTCATGTCAAATAAGTCCTCATAGATGTCAAATGATTGGAAAAACTTGTCAATTTTAAGATAATGGATTTTATGATTTAATGATTAAGTTCCACACATCAGGCTTCAAGGTTAAATTTTATGAGTTCGGTCACATCAAATACATCCTTATACATGTCAAATGGTGGAAGTAAACTTGTCAAATTTAAGATAATGGAAATGTTTTAGTCCAATGACCAAATGCCATGTGTCAAGATTTTAGGATTTTTTAAGGCTTTGGGATCGATGTGCATTGTCAAATTAAATATTCTAAGGTAGTAAGGATTGTCAAATCAAAATATAAGTGTTTAATAGTGATTGGTGCCCTTTTGGGTGTTGGATATGATGCATACCATTGAATCAAATCCTTTGATTAAATGAGAAACATCAGATCTACAAAAGTTCATGAGTTTTAATTTAAGGTTGATATATATAAATTTTTAACCTAAGGTTTAGACCTTTAAAATGTGTTCATGTTTATAAACACTAATATACTTAAATCTTAATAAGACTTATTTAATCCAAAAGTGTTCTCAGATTTTAAAAGGAAATAGGTCTAGGTTTAAATCATGATTTTACATTAATATTCAATCAAGTTTTCAAACATAATTGAAGCTTAATATAAAGTTAGACTTAAGGTTGTTTTAACCAAAAGGAAATAATATTTCTTGCTAAATTTTCCCATGAACATTTAAATTCAAACCCCTAGGGTTTACTACTTGGGAACCCTGGCTTCTTCTATGGAACCTACAATTAATCACCTTGAAAAGGATTATTAGCAACATTAATCCATAAAACATGATCATAATCAAATAGACCAAATCTCATGTCCTTTTTAAAATTCATTTTCCTTTAAAATTTAAGATCAAACAATATTTCACACTTATTCTAGAATATAGAGGTTTTGGAAACAATTAGAAGGGTGCCCTTTTCAAAAAAAATGAAGATGGGGGGTGTTGGTCTCCACAGAGCCTTATAATGATACATATTTTTTTAAATCAACATGCCAATAGGAAAGGTTTTTACATCAACCAACATGTGTACTCCAAAACATTGATCTTTCAATTTTAATCTATTTCAAGTAATTTCAACCAAGAATATATATATTAATCATATACTGTAACATGTTATTGGTTTTAGGTCAATCACCAGCAAATCACTCAATTTGGGCACATGTGAATACAAGGTGTGTAAAACACACCCATGTATGAATTACTTTACTTTAAACTAACAATTTCATTACTAGATTAAAGGGGGGGAATGTAGATTATATTTATGGATTATATAGGACCTTAGTCTTTTGCACTTGGAAAACTCAAACCTTGGTTATTTCACCCAATTATGGACCTTTCCCACTTCCACAAGTCTTATATCTACTCTATCTTATTCACCTTAGCATATATATATATATATATATATATATATATATATATATATTAGTTTGAATAGTCTTATGTTGATGACCTATGTATTCTATCTTGTCTAGAATTCTTAAAATATACTTATCTTCCATCTCTACAATTTTTGAACCTATACATACTTTCATGCACCTTGGACACTAATATTTAGAATAGACACTAACATTGACATTAATGTCCTAACCCAAAACAAGTGTCTAGTGGCCTAAATTCATCCAATTTACAAATGAAACATATCCTAATGGTTGGCCTAAGTTATTTAATGTGAGATATTACTCCAAAGGGACTGACATAAATATATGATCAACCCTCATTCATTCATTCATCACCTAATAAAATACCAAAGAGACCAATGAAACTTATCAAAACTACTCTATTAAGTATTTAATTCAACAAATATTCCCTATTTAAATACTAATCATAGGTAAATCACATATATAAGTCTAAATTACTAAAGGAGTAGCTCAAGATCATGATTTTACAATTTACAAGATATGTCACTATTATGCATTTACAAGATATGTCAACATATTTCATGATTCACACATAATCTAGCATGTAGGGGAGAACTATATTAGTCTAAGGGCCTCTTATAGAGTATTGGTTATGTATGAAAACCCACTAATATTGAGTTCCTTGGATTCATCTTGACACCATGTGCCCACTAACCTATTTTCCCCCAAGATCACCATAAAGATGAAGAACTAGGGTTTTGAAAATTCATGAGTAATAGTCCATGACCTAGATCGAAATGCACTAGAGTGAAGGCAAACTCAAACCCAGAAGAATCCATTTTGTCACATCCTTTTATAGTAGATATTATGTATATGACACTTATATCAACCCTATATAGTAGCATTGATGCAACCATCCTAGGCTAACTTTAGTGTAAAAATTTCCATAAGCATCAAATCTAGAATCTAATGATTATTCTAAGATCATCTTCCAAACTATTTTCTATATGTTCCATATCCAACTCTATGTTAGCATCAAAACTAGCTAAGTATATTACTTATTTATCATTTATATGCATAGATTAGTTGTACTTTATATATTTATCTTGTACTCAACATATTAAATTTAGTGTATACTTATATCTGAGTGTAGCACTCAATTAGCCTAGTGTAGATTGATTGTGCATTTTCACTTCTATATTTTTAACCCTATTATACCAAAATGATGGGATAATCCCCATTATATAATCTAGGGTTAAATAAAACTTTATTACCATGACTAATGTAATTTTTTTAAATATTTTTTATACATGATTTTTTTAAGTAATTTTCCTTAGTTTTGGAAGAAAAATAAAATATTTTTTATAACACTACAATTTTCTAAGGGAGGGTTAATGAGAGGTACATAACATTATATGTCCATGGGTTTTTATTTTTCACTGGAATAAAAAATAGTATCAATATCATAATAAATTTTTAAAATTTATACATCCTCTTTAAAAAAAAAATTCCAAGGGATGGTTCATGATGAATCACATGCAACTGTATCTCTTGAGCTTTGGAAAAAAGTAACTTCTATAATAAGTTGATAAAATGACACATACTTGGTTTGGTTTTGGGGGGTTTTATATTTAAATATCCTTGGTGGATATATAAAACTAACTAAAAACATGAGGAGAGAGTAATAATGATTATTGAAAAAATTTATATACCCCATATTCATTATCCTCATAGTATATTTCATCATATGAATCTTCATTATCTTTGTAAGGAGGTGGGTCTCACTATCATCATAAATCAAGGAAAGGGATTGATCTCTTCATAAAATATATGGAGGAATCCATTTATAAATTTATGGTGGTATTTTATTTATATTAAAAGTATTTTGGAACTCATTGGGTTCATCATCATTAGAGTCCATAAGATTGATTTCCATATCAAGATGTATGTTGATGAAATCTAGTAAGGGAGTGTTATTGATAATTTTAATGGTGGGAATGAGTAATTGTTTCTCAAGATTTGGTAATTTAAGATCCTATGGGTAAGATTCAACATCATTTTTTTAATAAACACAATCTTATATGACCTTTGTAACCCTTAGGGATGATTTTCCTTTCTACATACATCATAAGAGGAGATGAGAAATGTTTATTGGGTTGATTCCATATATATTTTTTAGTTTAATTAGTCATTTTAAAAAGGTGGCTTCTATATTTGGAGTATTAAATTGGTATTGGTATCTTTCATGTGCACCACTCATTTTATCAACCTAACAAAGCTTGCATATTATCAATAGTAGGAAATTGAGTAGGGTTATTGGAAGAATTATTAACAAAAGGATGATTACAAGGAGATACATTAATACCATTGGAATTACTATAATTAATATAGGTGTAAGCACTAGATACTAATTTTTAATTAAGGATCTCATCTTTATTTTTAATGTAGACAATTTTTGATATGAGAGTCAAGTTTTTAAAAATCATTGTCAAAATATTTTGAAACCATGTTACATTACATTGTGTTATTGGGAAGACTAGTAATGTTAGTGTTAGAAGTGGAACATGATACAATGTTTTTAACACTAATGGAGAGTTTCAAATAATTTTATGAATTGCCTTTTTAGGATTACAAATTTTAAAATAGGTATAAATATTGTAAATATCTTATACAATCTCTTTATTATGTTCATGATCTATATCCAAATATATTAAAACAATTTTGTATGGAATAGATATAGAATGAGATTGAGGAAAATTAAACTGAGGGGTTTACTTTATATGGTTGATAAGGGAATAATAAATGAGTGACACATGGAATTTAAGGAGGTTAATTCCTACTATAAAAAATGCCAAATGAGACTTAGATTTAAAATGATAGCAAATATAAAAATAAAAACTTGAAAATGACACAACAAAATGGTGGATTAATAATCACATAGGTTCAATATAATTTAATTATGATGAGTATAATGTGATGAAAATTTGATATCACTAAGAATCAATAAAATTAGGAAGTGGATATGACCCAGCATAGTGGTGGTGTAAGATGTATGTTGAGTTCACTAGAATGTAATGATGGTGATGATGATGGAATGAAAACTTGATAGTATTATTTTCTTTGTGGCCATGTGACCATGATAAGAGTTTCCTCCTCAAATTTTATTGGTTTTTTTTTTATGATTTTTTCATTACCCCTTTTATATCATGTAGGGAAAACTCTTACTATTTTTGTAGTGCTATGTGCAGTGTTTTTAGAGATTCACCTTCATATTTGTTTAGTAGTTATTTATGATTTTACATGTTTTGGTTTAATTTTTGGGAAGTGTAACACATTATATTTACCATCCTTTATTATGTTTATAATTAACATATCTTTGTATTCTAGTTCATAGATTTGTTTAAAAGTGTTATCCCATTTCATAGCTCTAGTAAAAATTATTGTCATGGTTCATATATCTAATTAAAAGCATTGTCCCAATTCATAGCTATAGTCAAAAGTGTTTATCCTTTACAAAAAAAATTATAGAACTAAGAAGTGATAAAAATAGAATGTTAATCTGACCCAAAATAGTGGTGGCGTAATATGAACATTATGTTTACCATAATGTAATGATGGTGAATATTATGTGATGAAAAATGATAGCACAAAAAAGTGATAATAATAAAATGTGAGGATGACCCACCACAATGGTGGGTTAAGATG